>BQNB010060972.1:12401-36698 GCA_026074375.1 Tanacetum coccineum
GACTTGGAGTTCCTAAATGCATCAGCAGGTATATCAGCAAAGACCTACACATAAAAATACAATAAAAATAATAGTAAGAGATTTGAAAGAACTAAAATATACATAGCATATATGTAGCATGATGGACGGAATGAAAAACATCTGGGACTCACCATACAGATGCACTAAATCTAACAAACAAATGCCTTAATATGAACTCAGAGTTTTATGTGTTTACATCATATGTTTGTTAAAAGTAGGGCATTTGTTTATTTATAGTACACATACATCACATTTAAGAGTATGAGCTACTGCATCAGGCGTACAAACACACACATAACCTGGATATTCATTTTTACTCATAATAATTTTAATATAGATGCACTAAAATATTCCATACAGATGCCTTAATATTTCAATACACTAACCAAACATACAAAGGCTCAAACAGATTTTAGCTTTCGACAAATTAATCATATTGCCTAATCATACTCAATAGGATGTCTTATTGTATCACACGGTGCGCTAATAACAATCAATGATGCAACAATATAGTCTTAAAAGATGCTCTTTTTATGATACCCTTATGCACTAATTAAACAATCAAAGAAATATATCTCTTAAATAATTTTAGTATGATATTATCTAACAAAAAAATATTATTTTCGTTCAATTTTCATGCACTAATCAAACACAAAAACATATGATTTTTCATGATTCCCTGATGCTCTAATATCGTCTTAAACTGATGTCCTAATACATTCTTAAATGGATGCCCTAATACACTTTTAAACTGATGCCCTAATACACTCTTAAAACATATTCCTTAAACAAACTAACTAATTCCTTAATACAATATTAAAACATATGCTTTAAACAAACAAACAAACAGATGCCCTAACTTTTTCAATTGTTGCACTAACCACACAAACAAACAAATTCTCTAACTTAACATACTGATCTTATCATTATAAGAGATGAAATAACACATTTTTGTATGCACTAATGACACAAACAAATGTTGTAACAATTCACGTGACGCCTTGATCATACGCTAACACTTATTTTAGATTCAATAATCAAACTAACAGATTTATTAACTTATAACATGATGCTCTTATTATGTTGTAACACGGATTTTGATGCACTATGACAAAACAAACACTGTAATTAAGTGATGTCCTAATCAAACTAACAAATGTGTGAATGCTTAGTTCAGAAGTAATAGTGAAACCTATTCAGACATTATATCAAACATATGGTGTGCAATTTCAACAAACATATTTTTATGCATTGTTTCTGCCACATGTGTTCCATATTAGATAGAAAACAAGTTTATATGATGATTACTTACAACAAAACTTCAAAAATAATCAAATCATTGATTTAAAATTAACTAATTAGTAAAATTAGTGTTTACTTTCAAGTTAAATCTTACTTTATCCTCATTGCCAGATGCTTAACGCTACAAATTACATGATTAATACTACAATTAGTTAGGGTTTGTATTACCTGAAAGATGGAACGGTGCCGCCATCGTCGGCTATTGTGATGGTTCTAAAGGCACTGGAGCATAAGCTCCTTGTGTGGTGACCGGAACGATGGCGGTGTAGTGGTGGTCGGAGGTATAACCGTTTTGGTCGGTATGGTGGTGGTTAGAGCAGTGTGTTTGGTATGAGTGTGTGTTAGCGATGTGTTTGAGTGAGAATGGATGTATACTAGTCCTCCCCCGCCCTTTTTTAAAATTTTCATTTTCTACCCTAGAGTTTGACATATTGGCAAACTTTACCTTGTAGTTTTGTTTTGTGACACCCTGTAAGAAAATTAGATCCTCTTTTCGTTAAATAAAAATCATGTACTGCAAGTTTGCAAGTTTACCAATAATTTTCAACGAGAAGTCATTTTATGATCGTCAATGCATTACTTTTTATCATGGAACGTTAAATTGCACACGAATATCACCATTAGTACTTTATGTCTAAAAAACCGTTCAAAGCACTTTACAGTAGGAAGTGTCGATCGCCTGTTTGTTGGGCTTAAGTTGGAGAAGCACAACTTACCGGACCAAGGGATTATTCACGAGACTACGGAAAAGATTTTCAAGATTAGGAATCGCATGCAAGCTGTACGCGATCGACAAAAGAGCTATGCTGACAAGAGGCGTAGGCCCCTTGAATTTGAAGTTGAGATAGTTATGGCTCCAAGGTCGCACCTTAGAAGGGTGTGATGCGATTTGGAAAACGTAGAAAGTTGAACCCTCGTTATATTGGACCCTTAGAACATAGAAAGGATTGGTCTACTTACTTACCTTGAATTACCTCAAAACTTAGTTCGAGTACTACAATGGGTTCCACGTCTAGCAACTTAAAGAAATTTTTGTCCGCTGACACACTCGTTATTTCCCCTGGAGGAAATCCAACCTCGACGACAAACGTCGAACTTCGTTGAAGCAACCTTAAGAATAAATGGACCGAGAGGTCAAGCAACTCATAACGAAGCCGAGAACCTATCATTAAAGTCCGTTAAAAATGCACGAGAGGTCCCAAAGTAACACGTGGGAACGCAGACCATTTCAAGAACAAGGTACCCCGCACTTTTTTGAAAATCCACCAGCTCCTAACAACGTCTTGATTATCCGTGGACAAAAATCTTCTAACCTGGGGAGGCTGAGACACCCCTAAGAAAATTAGATCCCTCCCATTTCGTAAATAAAAATATGTACGGCAAGTTTGCAAGTTACCAATAATTTACAACCTAGAATTTCATTTTATGATCGTCAATGCATTACTTTTTATCATGGAACGTTTAAATTGCACGCGAATATCACCATTAGTACTCTATGTCTAAAAAGATATTTTAGAACGCGTAACGATAAAATGTAGAGGAAGGGTTGATTGATGATAGTGGAATTTTGGTATACCATACTTATTTTACTTTAGTTATAAAAACAGCTATTTACTTGTAACACTTCATAAAACCTCATACATTCAAATTAATAACTATGACAACTATGATGGAGTTCAACATAAATAAAATTAATAGCATACATAACACATGAAAGTCCATACACATCAGATATATATGGACATAAATGTACATAAATTCAATTAAAACCATAATTAATGGAACGTAATACATCACAAATCTTACAACACTACCGCTATCTATTTATTATTTGAATTTTCCATATGTGGATACGTATTCCAATCTAAAACAAATTGAAATGAAGGAATAGAGAGATTCTTAATAGTAACTATTCTTTAAGGCAGTATTATAGAAAAGGTTATCATCACAAATTAGTACATATAAAAACATTATATATGAATAATAGCACTTATAAGCAGATCCCAGAGAGATAATAGATCACCTTTGTAGTATAAATAGGCATCATGCAATCATGCACTAGCTATACCATCACCCTAAAACTTGAAAACAAATATCTACACATTAGTAGTATAACCTTTCAAGAGCAGTGAACTAGGTTCGGTTAGTATTAAACGAGGGATTGGTTTTCAAGCTTTCTTCGTCATCGTCACGCCTCAACCCATTAGCTATACTCGGGAATACTTCTTTGTAAGTCCAACCTTGTAGCCTAACATTTATCATATTTTATCATACTTATGTCTTTTTTTCTTTGTAGTATAAAACACACGACCTAAACCTAAACAGTTCATTCTCGGCTAAAGCCTCACCCTTGGTTGACTAACATCGCGACATAAAACCCATAAGGCCCTAGTACCATGCTTGCGCATTGCAAAAGGTTTGTAGAGTCATTTCATAACCATACCAACGTAATAACTCGTAAACAGTGTTCGTTAAAATCGAGATTAACAGACTACGGGGGTTTGCACACATAGAATAATGATCTAATATGCATGAAAACGAATAAGATGACCCAATGAGAATTACGTTAACCTGAAACATGTACATAAAATCACATGACGGCTCACTAGGGTCAAGCAAACGCCAGATTTACACATGAAATATTGTAAACCTTCTGATGAGAAACTTCGCCCTATGACATGAGTGTAACCATGGTAACTCAATCGACACGCAAATGATCTATTTGCTCACCATTGTTGAGTCATAGACTCTAGTAAGACAAACAACCCATGCTCGTTGGGTCCATACCCACACTTCATAAATCCTTGACACCGAATAGCAACCCACCAAACCTTTTCTCCGCGTTTGACCACACCCTGCGTGCGCAACAGTTTGGCTGCTTGCCCTACTGTTTGTCGCGTGTGTTCGTTAGTACATGACACGGTCCCATGCCACTGTTGCTGCCAACTAACGTGTGGTGTGCGGAGGCCTTGGTGGTTTCATAACCTACCGGCGCATGCTTCGTCATTTCAACACACCCTTTTTGGTGCATCATATATCGACCCACCAAATGTTACCACTTGTGCCGTGAATCAAACGAGATCATACGAGCCATGCAAAATATCAGCTTTAATAACTGGAAATGGGGACATCTCATTGGTAGCCAAAGCAGATGGAACTTGCAAAGATTAGAAGGAAAATTAATATATATAAATGTGGGTTGCTGTGGAAATAATGAACCAAAAACAGTGAGTTTTGAAACTCACTGTTGTGCGTCAGTGAGCAGCAAAAAAAAAACAAAAGTGGCAGGGCAAGGTATACATACACGTGATAAGTTATAATATACAAGAGTGCATGTATTATTTTGATGACAAGTTGACATAGAAACCAATCAAGCTATTTTCACTTGCAATTGCTGACAAAGATATATATATGCGTAGCTATGAGTTTGAGCTCCAAATGGGTGACAATTTGATTACGAGTGTAGTTATCTATTACAAGTAATATTGTTAGTTTAAACGAGTATGAGTTAGAAACGATAATTTACAATGCTTTATAATTGTTAACAAAGGAAACTGAACTTTTAAACAGGTAAGCGAGTTTATCCCGGCTCACATATTTTAGTAAACACCAAAAATATTTTCATAACTTATTTGAGTTTAAAACGTGACCTTAAAAGACATATGATTTAAAATGGTAAACAAGAAAACCATGGAGAATATTAAACTCAAGTAAATAATATTGTAAAATCTTTAGACGGTCCATCTTGGACTAACAACTATAAAATGAATAAATAAAACGAGAACTTTAAGTGATGACTAAAGTATATAAATGAGCGAGTCATATAAAAAAAAAAAAAAAAAGTAAAAAAAAAAAAAAAAAAAAGAAAATTGTTAAATAAAAAAAATAATAAAGAAAGAAAAGGAAAAAAATAAAAAAATAGGAAGTTGAAGAATATGTATAGAAAATAAAAAATAAAAAAGAAAAAGAAAAGAACACAGAGTGAATAAATATAAAAATAAGTAAAAAAATATACTATAAAAAAACAAATAATATATAAAAAAAAAGAGAGGGCGGAAGAAGGAATAAAAAAAAAACTAACGACCCACCCACCCGCACCCCCCACCCCCCCCTCCCCCTCACCCCCTCCCCCCCCCATCCCCCCCCGCGCCCCCCCCACCCCACGCCCACTCTCTCCCACTCCTCCCCACCCCCACCCCCCCCTCACCCACACCCCCCACCTCCACCCCCAACACCCCCCAACCCCCTACCCCGACGCACCCCCCATCCCCCCCCCCTACCCCCCCCCCCCCCCCCCCCCCCCTTCCCCACACGCACACCCCCGCTACCCCCATCCACAAACACACCCTCCCGTCAACCCCCCCCCTACCCCCCACCACCACTCCCCCCACTCCCACGTCCACCCCACGCTCCTCCCCCTTACCCACAACGACCCCACCGCTCCGCCAACCCCACGCCCCTCCATGCAACACCCCTCCCCTCCCACGCCCCCCGCCCAACTCCCCCCCCCCTCCCCCCAAGCCCCTTCCCACACACCCACCCCCCCCCCTCCCCTCCTTCCCATCACAACTTTACCTACCCCCCAATAGCAGAACTCCCCTCCCACTCACCTCAATAGCCACATGCAACAACACCACCCCCCCCACTCCATCCCACCCACCCCCACTCTCCCACCCCCCGCCCCCCCACCTCCCATCCCGCCCCCCTACGACACCCCCCACAATACCCCCCCCCCCCCCCCCCCAAACGCCACCAACAACCGGCCGGCCCGCCCCCCCCACCCCTCCCCCCCCCGCCACCCCACCCACACCACCCCACAACACCGACTCCTCAACCCACCCGCCCCCCCCCCCCCCCCTTCCCCCTCGTCCCCAGTCACCTCCATAGTTCGCCACCCCCCCAACCATCCTCCACCACCCACCCCCCCCCGCCACACCCGCGCACCCCCCCCCCCCCCCCCCCCCACCCCCGCCCTCCCCCGCCGAACCAACTTGCGCCCACCTCCTCCACCACCCCCGCACCCCACCTACCCCCCTACCCCGCCCCGCCACCCTACACCCCTCCCCACCCCCGACCCCCCCCCCCACACACCACCCCAACCCCCCCCCTCACCCCCACCTACCCACCCTCTCGCCCCCCCCCCCTACCCGCCACCAACCCCCAATCCCTCGGCCGCAGACCCCCACCCGCCCCCCCCCAAACACCGCCCCCTCGCCCCCACCCCCCACAACACCCACCCTCCCCCCCCCTCACAACCCCACCCCCCCCCCCCCCCCCCCCAGCGCCCCCGCACATCCCCCCCCTGCTACCACCCCATACACTCCCCCCCCCCCAAAGCGCCCCCCCGCTCCAACCAAATCCCCCCCCCTCGCTAAACCCCCATCCCCCCTCCCCCCACCCCCCCACCCACCCCCCGACCCCACACCCCCACCCCCCAACCACCCCATCCCTTGTTTCATCTCCAAACCCCCCCCCCACCCCCCCCCCCCCCCCCCCACCCTCCCCCCCCATCCGCCCCCACCTCCACCCAACCCCCTAACCCACGCCTCCCACCCCCCCGCCCCTACCCGCCGCGCCCCCAACCTACCCCCCACCTCCCCCCCCCCCCCAAAACCTCCTCCCCCACTCCCCCCCGCCCCCCCGCCCCCCAACCCTCATCCTCCGCCACCCCACGCCCCCCCCCGAGCTACCCGACCCACCCCACCCCCCCCCCCCCTCCCTCGCCCCCCAACACTCCTCCCACACATCTCCCCCACATCCCCTCCAAATAACCCCCCACCCCCCGCCCCACCACTCCCTAACTCCACCCCACCATCCTCCCCCAACCCCATACCACTTCTCCCACACTCACCCTATATCAACACTAAGCTCCACCAAGGCCTGCACCCCTTAGACACCCCCACAGAACCACCAACCCCCAACCCCCTCCCACCTCCCAATTAAACTCCACCCCCCCCCAGCACCCCCCACCAAGCTGCCCACTCATCCCCCCCCCCCTCCACTCAGCCACCCGCCCCCCCCCCCACAGCCCCCCCCCCCCACCTCCCCCAACGCTCCATCCCCCAACCACCCCCCTCCCCCCCCACACGAACGCCTCACAAACCTACCCCCCCCCCCCCACCCAGCCACCTCCCACCCCACCCGCCCCGCTCCCACCCCCCCCCCCCCACCCCAACAAATCCTTCCTTCACCGCCATCCCACTGCTCTCAACTTCTACCCCTTCCTCATTACACCATCACACCCCCCCCACCCCCCTAATCTCCCTCTCACACCCCAACCCATCATCGCCCCCCGGCCCCCGGCCACCCCCCACCCCACCAACCCCGCCGCCCCACTCCAAGCCCCCCCCCCCCCACCCCCGCCTCCACCCCCCCGCCCATCCCCGACGCCACCCCCCCCACCCACCACCCCACTAAGCCACCCCCCCACCCACGACCCCCCCACCCACGACACCCACCCTACCCCCCCCCCAACCCCACCCCCCTTCTTCAACACCCACCCCCCCACCACACACCCACTACCCCCCCACCCACACCACCACCCCACACCCCCGCCCCAACCACACACCCAGACCCGCCCCCCACGCCCAAACCATCCCGACCCCCACCCCCCCCCACCCCCCCTCGCCCCCCCACTCCCCCCCTCCCCCCCCCCCCCCCCCCCCCCCCCTCCCGTCTCCTTCCCCCCCCTACCACACCCCCACCCACCCCCTCACCGGTCCTCACTCCACCCACCCACACCGCTCCCCCCCACCCATCAACCCGCCCGCCAACCACCCTTACATATACCTTCCCTACCCCCACCCCACCCCCGCACACCCCCCACCGCCACCAAACCCCCCCCCCCCCATCACCCCGCCCCGCACGCCCCTGCACGCCCACCTCCCTACCACTAACACCCTGAACCCCACCCTGCCATCCCCGCCCCCCCCCCCACCCACACCCCCCCCCCCCCCGCCTCTCCGACTCCCCCCCACCCCACATCCCCCACCCTTTCACCCCCCCCCCCAACCCACCCCCCACACCCCCCACAACTAAGCACCCAGACCCCGCACCACACCACCCACCCACCCCACCCCCACGCCCCTCCCCACACACCCACACACCACCCACCCACCCCCCCCCCCACCCCGCCCCTCACCCCCCACCGCACCCCCTGCCATCAACCCCCCCACCCGCCCCCTCCGACCACACTCCCAACCCTCCCACACCTTGACCTCTGCCTCAACACGACGCCGAGTACCCCCCCTCCACACAACCCCGCCCCTCCCCCCTACCCTTCCCCAACCACCCCTCACCCCCCACAGCCACCCCCCACCCCCCACCCCGCCCCCCCCACCCCCACCCCCCGCGCCCCCACACCCGCCAAGCCACCCCACTACCCCCACCCCCCCCTAACACCCACCCTCACCGTCCCCCCCCCTAACCAACCTCCAACACCCAACACACAACCCCCACCCCCCCTCCCTACTATACCCCAACTCATCCCCTCGCCCCCTAATCCCCCACCCACGCACCCCCACCCCCTGACCACACCCCCCCGACCCCTCCGCCACCCCACGCACCATCCCCCCCCCCCCCCCCCCCCCCCGAGCCATTCCCCCCCTCCACCCCCTCCCTCCCCACCCCCACCCCACCTCCCTCCCCTCCCCCTCCCCCCCCGCCCCCCACCCACCCCCCCATTCACGCCCCCCTCCCCATTCACTACCCACCACCCCCCCGCCCCCCCCACGCCCCCCCCCCGCCCCCCACCGCCCCGCAACGCAACAACCCCTCAGCCCTCCCACACCCACCACCCCCGCCACCCCTGACTCCACCACACACCCGCCCCCCCCCCCTCCCCCCCCCCCCCCCCCCTCCGCACCTTGAATACCCCACCCCCACCCCAACCGCCACACCCCCTCCCCCTCCCCCTTCCCCACCCCCCCCCACCCTCCCCCCCCCTCCGCCCGCCCCCCACCCCCCCCCACTCGCGGCTTTACATTGCGCCACACCCCTCCCCCCACACCCCCCGCACATCCCCCTCCCCCCCAACCCGCCGCCCCCGCCCTCACCCCCCCCCTGCCACCCCTCATCCCCCAACCTACCCCCGCCCCCCCCCCCCAACCCCCACCCTGCCCCCCCCCCCAGACCCCGGACGCACTCCGCTCATCACACGCCCTACCCCTCCTCCTCACCCCCCCCCCCCACCATCCCTACCCCCCCCACCCCCTCCCCTACCCCCCACACCCCCACCCCAACACCCCCCACTCCCCCCCCCACCACTCCGACCCCGCCCACCCACACCCCACCCCGCGCAGCACGCCCCCCCCACTCCCGCACCGCCACTCCTCCCACCCCCACCCACCCCCCACCCCCCGCCCCCACCCTCCCACCCACCCCCCACCCCCCTTCCCTCCCCCCACCCCACCCCACCCACCCGCCTCCCGCCACCCCCCGCGCCACCCCCCCCCACCAAGCCCCCCCCGCACCTCCCCCACCCCCCCCACCCCCCCCCCCCCCCCCCGCCCCCCCCCCCACACCCCACCCCACCGCCCCACCCCACCACGCCACCCCACCCCACCCAACCTCCCCCTACCCCCCACCTCCCCCCACCCACCACCACCCCCCCCCCCCCCCGCAACCCCCCACCCCACCCCCCCCCGCCCCCCCATTCGCCCCCGTACCGACCCCCCCCCCCCACCCTCCCCCCCCCCCTTCCTTTTGCACCTACTCATTTCACACCCCCCCCTACCCCCCCCCCCTCTACACCCCCACCCCCACAACCGCCCCCCCGCCCCCACCCAACCCCCCGACCCCCCCCCCCCCTCCCCCCCCCCACCCCGCCCTGCACCCCCCCCACTCTCCCTCTCACAAAACCGCCCCACCCCCCTCCCCCCCCCTTCTTCCACCACCCCCCCACCCCCCCCCCCCTCCACCCCCCCCCCCCCCACCCCCCCCCCCCCCCCCCTCCACCCCCTCCCCCCCCACACCCCCCCACCACCATCCCCAACCGTGTCTAACTCTACCTCCAGATGCACCACACACGCGCGCCATCCTCAAACCCCCCCCACCCCGCCCCGCCTCAACCCGCACCCCCCCACCCACCCCCCCACCCAACCCACCCACCCCACAATCTACAGCTCCCCACCCCCCCCCAACCACCCACCCCCCCCCCCACCCCCCCCCCCCCCAATCCCCCCTCCACCCTACCTCACCCCCCCCCCCACACCCTGCACCCCCCCACCACTACCCCCCCCCCACCCCCCCCTAATCCCCCCATCCCCCCCCACCAACACCTCCCCCCCCCCCCCCCACACCCCCCCCCCGCCCCCCCCATACCCCCGCAACACATCCCCTCCCCCCCCACCCCACACACTACACCCCACCCCTACCCCGCCCCCCCCCAACTCAGCTCCCACACCCTCGCTGCCACACCCCCACCGACCCCCCCCCCCCCCCCCCTCCCACCCCCCCCAATCCCGCACTACCCCCACCCCCCCTTTCCTTCCCACCCCCCCCCCCACCCCCCACCCGCCAACCCCAACCCCCCCCCCCCGCCTCCCCCTAACTCTCATCCACCATCTATCCAACCCCACCACCACCCCCCAACGTTTGTAACCTAAAGAAATGTTTGTCCGATGACACGCTTGTTATACCCCTGGAGGAAATTCAACTCGACGATAAACTCAACTTCGTTGAAGAACCTGTAGAGATTATGGACCGCGAGGTCAAGCAACTCAAGTGAAGCCGTATACCTATCGTTAAAGTCCGTTGGAATGTACGAAGAGGTCCAGAATACACGTGGGAACATGAGGACCAATTCAAGAGCAAGTACCCTCACTTGTTCGAAAATCTACCACCTCCTACAACGTCTTGATTTCGGGACGAAATCTTCTAACCTGGGGAGGCTGTGGCACCCCGTAAGAAAATTAGATCTCTCTTTTCGTTAAGTAAAAGTTATGTACTGCAAGTTTGCAAATTTATCGTTAATCTCAACGATAAGTCATTTTATGATCGCCAGACCTTACTCCTTGTCATGAAAAGTGTAAATAGCACGCGGACATCACCATTATTACCCTTGTGTCTAAAAGGATATTTTAGAACGCGTAACGATAAAAACCATACTTATTTCACATTTGTGAAACGAGGCCATTTACTTGTATCACTTTACAAAACCATCTACGTTCAACTTAATAACCATGAAAACCTTTAATTGAATTCAAAAGAAATATACACATATGAATACATATAAAAACCAATATATGATAATGATAAAACACCCATCATTACAAACTCTTACACATTACCCTACTCACCTTCTCATTTTGAAAAGAATCCTTCACATGCTACGTCTTATATACCTGATACAAATTTCAAATAGAAAAGATAAACAATAGTAGGGATTCTCTAATAGTATTAGAAAAGAGACAATGATGACTAACAGTATTAGAATTATCACTATGGTGCAATAGTGTGTATAGTATGCATTCACATGTAATATCTCAGTAACCAAGCCAACAATTCGAGTATAAATGAGGAACCATGCATGAACAATTCTATCACAACTAAAATTTGAAAAGAAAAAAAACAAGAAGTAAACTATACGGTTTGAGTTCGAGTTTCGTTGAGGTCAAGAGCGAAGTGGACGTCGGCTTAAAAGGAGTAGCAACCAAGTGTGGTTCGACCTCTTATCACCATCTTTTCTTTCTCACCGTCGTTCGGCAAACTTGGACCTCGGTAAGTCGACTTCATAGTTAATGCTTGTCATTAGTACGATATTTACTTCGTAGTTTAACAAACCTCGGTTTGTGAGTGTGGCAAGTGCACAACATGCATGGTTCAACCTATGCGTGGTCACTGCGTTCATACGTGAGCTAAACCCTTCAACACAACATGCTTCGAATATCGATATATAGAAAATTAACGTAACCCACGTCATTCATGGGAACGAATAACAGACCAAGAATTCTTATGAAAACTTTAAACTCGTACGTAGTTGGCTCACTAAATGGGGATTACACGTGAATTATGGTAACACTTCTTGGGTTGGGACCTCGGCGTGTAACGTGAGCCTGACCAAGCAACGCAAGACGAATCATGGCGAGCCATTTGCTCGCTGATGGTGCATCACAACCTCTAAGAAACCCGAGCAAATCATGCTCATTGGCTCATAGTCTGGCCTCGTGACTGTTTGACATCGTAAGGTGTATCATGCTTGTACTCATGTGTAACACGTACAGTAGGCTGCTGCCACGGTTGAAACCATGGGTTTCGCAGCAGCTACTGCTACTGTTGCAGCCAAATGGGTTGCGAAAGACACCACCCCATCCTTAGCTTCGACCCTTATCTACCCCGTGACTAACATTATAGGAGTAGAACCATGCGGGTTTAATGGGAGGTTATCTATACATGCTTGCGTGTATTAACCTTATAACATAAAGCCATGCGAGAAGAATACAAGAAAAAACTAGCAATAATATTTATGGGTGGATGGAGAGAAGTGAAGAAAGGACCACAACAGTGGCCATTCAACCACTGTTGGGCACGGACAGAAGAAAAAACAGAAAATAAAAGAGGGGTAGGCAATAAGAGTTTGGTTGGTATTCGTTTATAACCAATAATGCACAAGGGATAACCTCCTACCCTTGCACATTATTCACCTTATTTAAAATTTGGCGTTATAAAAGTATATAGGCACCTGCGCAAATTAGAGCTCCTGAGTCGTCTTAAACCACGAGCCAGCGGCGTTGCAGACTCGTAAGAGCAAAAATGGGTTTTACTTAGATAGTGGAATGTCTAAAATGTTGTGTTTTTTATGACTAAAATTTTGTGACCGCGAAACCGAGTTTTTTAAAAGGGAATATTAAAAACTTATATCACGGTTTGCTTATATAAAAATTATTTAAACAACCTAAAACGATTTTAAAGCTTACTCAGGTTTTTAAAACGTAAAAGTCATTAAGTGTTAGCGTGGTAATTTTACTGGTTTTAGAAAAATAGAGGAAACTAAAAATCCCGTTTAATTTGAAATTAAGGGTTATTAGCTTTCGCTGTTAATGAAATAATCTTTATAAATAATTCAACATGTCGAACGAAAACTATGATATATAAAACTAATATAATTTATAATTATATCTATAGATACTGTATAAAATAAAATAAATAAACGCGATAAGAAAATATATAAACTTAGTAACTTACAAATGATGTCTATATTTTCCTGAGATATAGATCACATGAACTTGTAAATATAAGTTACGGCGCATAATAGTTCATTCCTGCACATTTTACTTATGGTGTTAAACGTCACCATTAGAGCCAACGGTTTTAAATGACCTTTGGAAACATAAAGTACCTCATAAACGACCATGCTTATGATCATTTGCATGAATTCATTTCATACATTAAGTGTTTTGAATACTAAAACTTCAGATTGTCATAATTAATTAGGTGTTTGACTGGTCGCTATTTGTACGTGCTTTGATCCGTTATCAGTTCTTGGCAATTAAACTGACAAGGTTGAGTTTTCTTTACCCCTACTCTACTATTTTAATCATCACTTTAGGGTTTGAGAACATTGCTTTATTTCAAACGTTGTGAATACAAGTGCAATTACTCATTACTGGTTCGGTCTAAGTTCCCATTTAAAACCCAAGTTGCCATCTGCCTGGTTTATCATGAACCGTTAATTACTTGTAAGCGTGAATGTTATGGATAGATCTATCGGGATTGATGTCCCTGTTTGTCTTGGACTGACATTAGTCAAGCAAATACAGTTTCATTTAAGTCAGATCACGGGTGTCCTAGGTTAGACACCTGCAAGGGCATCCATTCATTGTTTGTATATGTTAACGCTTCGGTGTCATGAGCTTAGACAATAGTAATGCAATTTATATGACTTTGTATCTGTTATATTGTCATATGTGGATGAAATCTTGTGATTCATAAACACTACATTTTCTGCTTAAACAAACCTATGAACTCACCAACTTTATGTTGACACTTTAGCAATGTTTTCTCAGGTATTAAGAATGAAGATGCTATATGAAGTCTCATGCATTGCAGTCATTTTCCAGTTATCTGAAGATCACTTGTACTATTTAAAAACGATGTTGTATTGTCTATTTTATGCTTCCGCTGAATGTTAAACAATTTATTATTTCCTAATTCAAGTGATCTGTTTTCTTAAAACGTCTCATATAGAGGTCGTTCTGTATTGCTTAGAAGTATGATAATCATGAAGTCACACTCCCTCGGTTGCCATTATACTCTGATATTTTGGGGGTGTGACAGATTGGTATCAGAGCCCTGAGCTATAGAGAACTAGGTTGCATTAGGTAGCACTAGACTATAACTACTTATCTGCTTAACATGCTTATTATGCTTCTACTGTCTGTCATTGCTGATTTCTTAAAATAGGGCACAAAGGAATCGACAATCAAAGGAGTGCATATATTAAAATGGGGTACATGTGACATAGACATATATGAGATACATATACTTAATATGGGTTACATGTGTATTAACCATATACATATACTTAATATGGGTTACATGTGCATTAAACAGGCTTAACTACGCGTATTTTGAAATATACCTATATCCTTATTTCATATTTTCTTGTCTCAGCAACATGTCGAACTCGGATGAATTAAGACACACCGATAACACTACACTGGTACCTCCCAGATTCCCCGACACACTTCCTCAGGTGTACCACAGGAGACGTCCTACTCTAGGAGTACTTATTTTGCCATCTGTATCACCATTTCCCCCACTATCAGACGTACCGCTCGTATATCTATTCCACATATTGAGCCAAGTCTTGCTGAACGTTCCAGAATTTCTGCTATTAACCTTGATGATTATCAACTTGATCCTATTACTCCACCACCCTCACCTTCATCCCCATTCACGATGGCTGCTTACCAGCGGATGATTGCTGAAACGGACCCCACCCAGAGGGAGGAAGCTCTAACAGAAACTGGTCAGAATTCGGTGCCTGTACCTGAGACAGCCTTGACCGTATGCACAACGCGCCTTAGAGGACAGTTGCATACCATTCTCGAGGACATGGACCGTTACCCAAATTCCTGTTTAGAGGAGTTAGAAGCATTCATGACACTGTGGGATGTGAAGCCCCGAGTTGAGGAAAGTTCGTTGGAGGCACTATCGGTGGACGAATTGATTACTCAACTTAGACAATTGTGTGAGGATGCGGAGGATCGTGCTAGTAATGCTCAGGAAGAAGCATGACAGAAGAGGAAGGAGGCACTCGAGGAAGTGATTCAGCGAATCTATCGTAACAACAACTAGTTTTATTTCCGTCTTTTGTATAACCACTAAGCTATGGGTTTGTCACGGCTAGTGAACTCTTGTATTCCCGTACTCTTGGAAATAAACATCGTGTTTGCGAATAATAACAATATTGATTTCAAGAAACATGTCATTTGTAGTAATATCTTTATGCATATAACTTTTATGATGTCATAACTGTTATTTTCATTGTCCCTCTTATAGAAAATGGCACCCGGACGACGCCCAACTGTCAACCGGAACCCTCCAGTCAACCGTTCGACCAACCGAAACAATGTGGATATCAACAGTGGCATTGACACTCAGATGCTCAACCAGCTCATTGCCACAAGAGTTGCTGAAGCACTCGCAGCTGCCGCTGTGACTCATGCTGCAAGCACTCAAGAAGAGAACAACCTAGGATCCAACTCTTCCTAAAACAAGACATGCAACTACTAGGAATTCCGTGCGGTCATGCATGAAAACTTCCGTGGTACTGAAGGTGCTGTAGGCTTAACCCGATGGTTTGAGAAACTAGAATCTCAATTTGGGATTAGCAACGTTGCAGAAGGTGACCGAGTCAAATTTGCTTCTAGCACACTGCTAGATGGTGCTTTAACTTGGTGGAACGTGTATGTTCGTTCTGTTACTCTCGATACCGCTCATGCAACACCTTGGAGTGATTTCAAGGCTATGTTCATCCGAAAGTACTGCCCTCGCAATGAAGTCAAACAAATGGAAAACGAACTGTGGAATTTAAAAGTGAAAGGCACAAACCTTACTGCCTACAATCAACGTTTCCAAGAACTCATCCTCTTATGCCCTGAAATGGTACCCAACGCCGACCGGTTGTTGGAACGTTACATCGAAGGTCTACCTTTGAACATCAAGGGTAACGTAACCTCGTCCAAACCAGTAGACTTGCATGAAGCAATTGAAATGGCTCAAGGTTTGATGTACCAAGTGGTCCAAGAGTTAGGAGAAAACTCGGGCGACAAACGAAAATGGAACGGAAACCACTACACCCACAACCCCAACAACACCAACAACGCTAGCAACCTCAACCCGAACAAACGCCCAGAGACAGCAAGGGTGTTTACAGCCGGGCAAGGTTCTTATGCTGGCAAGTTACCTCACTGCGGAAAATGTGGACGACACCACACTGACGCATGCCCTCCTGCTTATTACAACTGTAGAAAGGCAGGACATAATGCTAAAGACTGCCGCGCTCCACCTCGTCCCGCAAACCAAAGAGGACCAGGAAGCCAAGGAGGACAGGGAAGTGATGTCACTTATTTTGGATGTGGCAAAAAAGGACATTACAAGATGTCCGAACAATGGGAATCAAGGCGGTGGAAATCAAATTCGAGGCAACCCGCAAAACCCTCAAACAATCGAAGGCAGAATCAAGGAAACCCTAAGGGAAGTAACCAAGCATCAACCAGTACTCAAGGAGGACGTAGGGCACCTGGCAGAGTATACAGCCTATGTGCTGAAGCTGGGGTGAAAGATAACAACGTGGTGAATGGTACGTTCCTAATCAATAATGTTTATGCTTCAGTACTATTTGACACTGGTACGGATAGAAGCTTTGTGTCATATGCTTTCAGTAAATATATAGACATCCATCCTACCACCCTAGATACTAATTATAGTGTGGAGCTAGCCGACGGTAAGTCGCTAACCACAAATACTATTTTAAGAGGGTGTACTCTTAACTTGCAAAATCACTTGTTCGAAATCGACTTACTCCCTATAAAACTAGGAAGTTTTGACGTCATCGTCGGAATGGATTGGATGGCCGAACATCGCATAGAAGTTGTGTGTTATGATAAGTACATTCGTGTTCTATATAGAAATGATATGCTGATCATACAAGACGAAAGGAGCAGAATTAAGAGTGAATCGAGATTAGAAGTCATCTCAAGCATCAGGACACAGAAGTACATCGACCAAGGATGTCAAGTGTTCTTGATTCAAATGACGAAGGAGGAGGAAACTGAAATCCCAAAAAGGCGAGTTGAAGATGTGCCTGTTGTTAGAGACTTTCCGAAAGTATTTCTTGAAGATTTGCCAGGATTACCCCCAACACGCCAAGTAGAATTTCATATCGAGTTAATACCCGGAGCTGCACCTGTTGCACACGCACCATATCGTCTTGCACATGCAGAGATGAAAGAGCTAGCCGAACAACTAAAAGAACTTTCTGACAAAGGTTTTATAAGACCAAGTTCCTCTTCGTGGGGAGCACCAATCTTGTTTGTCAAAAAAAAAGACGGATCTTTCCGAATGTGTATCGATTATCGTGAGTTGAACAAACTTACTGTGAAAAATCGTTATCCCTTACCCAGGATCGATGACTTATTCGATCAGTTGCAAGGATCCAGCATCTACTCAAAAATTGACTTAAGGTCAGGTTATCATCAGTTAAGGATTAGAGAAGAAGATATTCCCAAGACTGCTTTCAGAATACGATACGGACACTATGAGTTCCAAGTTATGCCTTTTGGGTTGACCAACGCACCTGCGGTGTTCATGGATCTCATGAACCGTGTGTGCTAACCATACTTAGATAAGTTTGTGATTGTGTTCATCGACGACATTCTTATATACTCCCACAACGAGAAAGAACACGAAGAACACACCTGAAAACTATTATGGAGTTGTTGAAGAAAGAAGAACTGTATGCCAAATTTTCCAAGTGTGAATTTTGGATCAATACGGTAAAATTCATTGGTCACGTGATTGATAGCAGTGGTATTCGCATGGACCCAGCTAAGATTGAAGCTGTTAAGAATTGGGCATCTCCAACCACTCCTTCGGAGATTTGCCAGATCTTATGTCTTGCAGGATACTATAGGAGATTCATCGAAGGATTCTCCAAAATAGCTAAGCCCATGATTGAGCTTACGCAGAAGAACTAGAATTTCGATTGAGGTGAAGAACAGGAAGAAGCTTTTCAACTATTGAAACATAAACTATGTGCTCCACCTATCTTAGCACTACCGGAAGGCAGTGAAGATTTTGTGGTGTACTGTGATGCATCCATAAAAGGGTTAGGTGCGGTACTGATGCAGAGAATGAAGGTTATTACATACGCTTCCAGGCAACTGAAAATTCACGAGAAGAACTACACCACTCATGATCTAGAGTTAGGAGCGGTAGTGTTAGCCCTAAATATTTGGAGACACTATTTGTATGGCATGAAGTGTGTAGTATTCACCGACCACAAGAGTCTACAACATATCCTAGACCAAAAGGACCTCAATATGAGGCAACGCCGATGGATAGAACTCCTAAGTGATTACGATTGCGAAATTCGTTATCACCCGGGAAAAGCAAATGTCGTAGCGGATGCTTTGAGTCGAAAGGAAATAATCGAACCGTTGCGAGTAAGAGCCTTGGTTATGACCATTGGCTTGGACCTTCCGTCACGAATCATTGAGGCTCAGAAAGAAGCAGTTAAGGTTGAAAACATTGAAGCAGAAGATATTGATGGCATGCTAAAGAAATTAGAAGCCCGCACTGATGGAACATTATGTTTGGATAATAGGAGTTGGTTACCATGTTATGGTAACATGAGATCTTTGATTATGCACGAATCGCATAAGTCAAAGTATTCTATTCATCCAGGATCCGACAAAATGTACCATGACTTGAAGATGTTATATTGGTGGCCAAACATAAAGGCTGACATCGCCACATATGTCAGCAAATGCCTGACTTGTGCCAAAGTCAAGGCTGAACATCAGAGGCCCTCTGGTTTATTGGTCCAACCCGATATACCAGAATGGAAGTGGGAGAAGATAACAATGGATTTCATCACCAAACTACCCAAAACGGCAGCAGGATACGATTCGATTTGGGTCATTGTTGATCGTCTTACTAAGTCTGCGCACTTTTTGCCAATGAAGGAGACGGATTCAACAGAAAAATTGACGAGGCTGTACATGAAGGAGATAGTAGCAAGACATGGAATACCGGTGTCAATCATCTCCGATCGTGATAGCCATTTCACTTTGAGAGTTTTTTTTTTATTTTTTTTTATTGTCAATCTTTGCATAAAGCATTGGGTACACAGTTGGACTTGAGTACTGCTTATCATCCTCAGACCGATGGTCAGAGTGAGAGGACCATTCAGACATTAGAGGACATGCTAAGAGCTTGCGTGATTGACTTCGGAAATGGTTGGGATAGACATTTACCCCTAGTAGAATTTTTGTACAATAATAGTTATCATACGAGTATTAAAGCTGCACCGTTCGAAGCACTTTACGGTAGGAAGTGTCGTTCTCCTGTTTGTTGGGCTGAAGTTGGAGAAGCATAACTTACCGGACCAGAGATTATTCATGAGACTACGGAAAAGATTTTCAAGATTAGAGATCGCATGCAAGCTGCACGTGATCGACAAAAGAGCTATGCTGACAAGAGGCGTAGGCCCCTTGAGTTTGAAGTTGGAGATAAGGTTATGCTCAAGGTCGCGCCCTGGAAGGGTGTGATGCGATTCAGAAAACGTGGAAAGTTGAACCCTCGTTATATTGGACCCTTTCGAATCATAGAAAGGATTGGTCCAGTAGCTTACCGTTTGGAATTACCTCAAGAACTTAGTCGAGTACACAATGTGTTCCACGTCTGCAACTTAAAGAAATGTTTGTCCGATGACACACTCGTTATTCCTCTGGAGGAAATCCAACTCGACGACAAACTCAACTTCGTTGAAGAACCTGTAGAGATAATGGACCGTGAGGTCAAGCAACTCAAACGAAGCCGTATACCCATCATTAAAGTCCGTTGGAATGCACGAAGAGGTCCAGAGTACACGTGGGAACGTGAGGACCAATTCAAGAGCAAGTACCCTCACTTATTTGAAAATCCACCAGATCCTACAACGTCTTGATTTCGTGGACGAAATCTTCTAACCTTGGGGAGCTGTAAACATCCCTAATAAAATTGATTCTCCGGTTCGTTAAGTAAAAGTCATGTACTGCAAGTTTGCAAGTTTACCGATAATTTTCAACGAGAAGTCATCTTATGATCGTCAATGCATTATTTTTGTCATAGAAAGTTTAATTCGCACGCGGATATCACCATTATGACTTTGTGTCTAAAAGGATATTTTAGGACGCGTAACGATAAAAACCATACTTATTTCACTTTTTGTTAAACGAGTGCCATTAACTTTAACACTCATAAAACCCATACAAACAAATTAACAACCATGACACTATAATTAAATTCAACAAAGATAAAATAAAACTATATATATATTCATATGAAAACCAACATCTGATATGTACATATGAAAACCTATAGAAAGCAATATGCAATAATGAAGAAACAACCATCATTACATTCTTACACACACTACCCTACCCATTTCTTATTTTTGAATATTTCCATCACATGCTACGTATTATCAAACCTGATGCAATTTCAATTTGAAATGAAAGGCATAGTAAAGATTCTATAATAGTATTAGAGAAGAGGCATAATGACTAATAGTATTAGAGAAATTCACTATGATTCAATAGTGGTATAGGACCATTCACATGTAATATTTCAGTAACCAATCAAAGACTCCGAGTATAAATCAGGGACCATACTCGAGCTACTCTATCACAACTAAATATTGAAACACAAGAGTTAATCAACACAATTTGAGTGAGGACTTTCGAGCTAGGAGACGTCGGGTTCGGAGTAGTAGTAACCAAGGGATTTGGTTCAAGCTTCTCGTCATCGTCACGCTTCGACCCATCTAACAATACTTGGACATTTGTAAGTTTCTTTTCTTTTTTTAGCATTTATCATGCTATGTCAATTTCCTTTGTGGCCTAACAAACGACCAAAAAACACATCTAGCCTTGTCTAGCTAAACAAGAACCTCGGATTAGCATGGTTAGTAAGCAACATAAAAACCCATGCATGTTTCGTGTGTGTGCATGCCCAAGAACCTTGGTCTACCATGCACAAAAATACGACTATGAATACTAGTAAACAACACATCGTTCCTAAGGACGAGTAACGAACCAAGAAACTTTCTTATGCAAACTTCAAAAACATACACATAATATGTTACGTTGGCTCAATAGGGACGGTCATGCACTAAGGTTACACGTGAAATTTCGTAGAGTTTCTCATGGCGTGACCTCGATGTATAATAGAGGCGTGACCAAATGTCACCAAATAAACCACAACGAGTCTTTTACTCGTCGTTGGCTGCACCAGGGAGCAAAGTTGCTGCTCGTGGGATAGCAACCCACCCCGACCCTTCTTGCATTTAAGCCACATATGCACGCAAGCACAGTCGGCTGCTGCCACTGTTGCCGCTGCTTGCGCTAGCGTGCGACAGCGGCTTGCTGCCACTGTTGATGCATGCATATGTGGTGATAGGCAGGCGCTGTTGGTTTCATACCAGACCTGCTGACACCCTCATCTGTCGACGTACCCTGTATTGTTTGTGCCTAGTAGCCGACCCCCCCCCCCTTTGAAATGAAAGGCATAGTAAAGATTCTATAATAGTATTAGAGAAGAGACATAATGACTAACAGTATTAGAGAAATTCACTATGATTCAATAGTGGTATAGGACCATTCATATGTAATATTTCAGTAACCAATCAAAGACTCCGAGTATAAATCAGGGACCATACTCGAGCTACTCTATCACAACTAAATATTGAAACACAAGAGTTAATCAACACAAGAGTTAATCTACTGTTGGGTTGGTTGAAACAAGCAGGAAATAACAAGCCTCATAATTAGTGTTGTATATAATTTGTTTTTGTATGTACATATAGGGCCACATGCATGCAATTCATTTTATTTAGACATAAGGAAATATGAGAACATGCATGTGGATACATATTATAACACATGTGGTAATTTAAAACATGCATGTAAGTTTATATATAATTAGACGTAAAGGAGTATTGGAACTTGCATGTTTTCAAGACCCAAATTAGTTAATAAATTAGTTAACGAAACGATATTTATTTTGATAAGCGGAGAAATCTAAATAACATTTTCTTATGATTTAAAATTTGTAACCACGAAACCGAGTTTTAAAAGGAGTAAATAAATTTAACACGGCTTATAAAAACGTGTTCAACGCTAAAAATATTTTAAGTCTATTCGGGTTTAAATATAGAAAGTTATGAGAATAAAAGAATATAAAATATATATTATATATATATTATTAATTGGAAAGTCAAGGGATTAAAAATATATTTTTCGATAAGAAATTTAAACGAGTTGAGCGAGCCGTAATGTATAAACCTGATAATTACACAAATGAATTAATGACTTCGATGTAAATAAATAAACGCGATAAATATAAACCTAGTAACTTACAAATAATGTTTACATTTCTTAGATATAAATCACACAAACTTGTAAATATAAGTGCGACACATAATAGTATAAATCCCTGTATAGATACTTATAATTGTAAAGTTGTCCCTAGAGCCATCGTTTTAATCAACGCCTTGAAAACGTAAAACGTTAACTCCTAAACGACAATACCCTTTTGACCAATTGCATAGTCTACTGCATACATTAATTTTTGAACGTAAACTCAGACCTTGTCATAATTATTTAGGTGTCTGACTGAGTTACTATTTGGCGTGCATTGAACCATTATCAATTTCAGGCGATTAATTGACAAGGTGAGTTTTCATAGCCCCTACTCTACTGTTTTAAATCATCTTTTGGGGTGAGAACATTGCTTATTTTAAACGTGTGAATACAAGTACAATTACTCATTACTGATTGGTCTAAGTCCCGATTTAACCCAAGTTGCTATATTTGCCCGATTTATCATGAACCGTCAATCTTTGTGAGCGCGAATGTTATGGATAGATCTATCGGGATTGACAATCCCTGTTTGTCTTGGACTGACATTAGTCAAGCAAACACAGTTTCATTTGAGTCAGACTACGGGTGTCCCGGGTTAGACACCTGCAAGGGCATTCATTTATTGTTGGTATATGTTAACGCTTCGGTGTCATGCGCTTAGACAATAGTAATGCAATTTATATGACATTGTATTTGTTAGATTGTCATATGCGAGTTAAATCTTATGATTCATAAACACTACATTTTCTGCTTAAACAAACCTATGAACTCACCAACTTTATGTTGACACTTTAGCAATGTTTTCTTAGGTATTAAGAATGAAGATGCTATATGAAGTCTCATGCATTGCAGTTATTTTCCTGTTATCTGAAGATCACTTGTACTATTTAAAACAATGTTGTATTGTCTATTTTATGCTTCCGTTGAATGTTTAAACAATTTATTATTTCCTAATTCAAGTGATCCGTTTTCTTAAAACGTCTCATATAGAGGTCGTTCGGTATTGCTTAGAAGTATGATAATCATGAAGTCACACTCCTTCAGTTGCCATTATACTCTGATATTTTAGGTGTGTGACAAGGTGATTGTTGAAAGTGTAGATGTTGTTAACACTGCTGAGGAAACAAGAAGTATGGTTGAAGAAGTTACTGCTCTTACAATTCCAGTTAGTGCTGCTACAACTATAACTACATCAACTGCAATAACTGATGTTGAAATAACTTTGGCTTAAGCACTGGCAGAGTTGAAGAGTGCAAAACCCAAGGCTAATAATGTTGTGATAGAAGAACTAGATCAAGGTATAACAACAACAATAATACTTACAAAAACAACTGGTGCTACAACA
>BQNB010060973.1:2299-36698 GCA_026074375.1 Tanacetum coccineum
TTCCATTGACAAAATAGGGCATCATAACACAACAGAACATTCTAACTATTTTAGGACAATTTCATTGTCCAAACTTGATCCAGGTCCTTTAATTGTTTTAGAAAGTCTCTTATGAAGTATTCTTTGACTCTTCAACCTTGGTGGAATAAATTATGGTGATGGTCTTGGTCTTGGTCTTGGTTATATTTCTTCAAGTACAACTAATATTGTTTCTTGAATATGCTAAGGTTCAGCTGTTCTTGTTGCTCTTAATGATATTGCACATTTAGTCATTCTTCCTTTAATCACTGTTCTTCCACCCCCGCAAATGTTTATAGTGATTTCTTAGACCTTGTGGTTTTACAGACGTTATGATTACTTTGTCAGATTCTTTTCCAGCTTCTTTAGTTCCAGTTCCTTCACTTCTTGTAGCTTCTATTGTTCTTGTACCTTGAGTCATTGCAAGTTCATTTGAAGTCTCTCCTACTTCCGCTTCAAACACTTGGGATTGTTGCGTACCTACTATAAGAAACATGTTTAGTTTTTAAGTTATTTTGCAGGTAATTAAACATATAAGGCTATGTAAATGACTGTGTACCTGCTTTCATATGGTTTATGGCAGGCAAAGAACCATGCAATGGTTATGAATCCTCAATAGTGTCTAATTTGGTAGCATCCATTCTCCCATCCTTTATAACATGTGTGCTGGTATAAGTCTACCACCATTTGTCTTTCCTCCTCTCATATTTAAATGACCAGTACTACAACTACCACCCCTCATTTTCTTATTGAATTTAAATTTCCCTAGCTAAATTACCCTTTCATCATTAAATACCACTTTACTATTTGAAGCACCCATTTCAATCTCATATATACCATTGTTCACAAATTTAGGTACATTATTATCTTATTCTAAATGTTATGTGTTTTGTTTCTTTTCAGGTCTGCCGACTTTTTTCTTTTCTTTTTGGACAGTAGGAATTAGTTCTTTCTTACAACCCTTTTTGTTATCACCGATTACCCTATAATTATGACATGTTATAACAATTCCTACCCTATAAATCTTTATAGTGGACTTTCATTCATGTGCAGCCCTAAACCTTTATTTCTTAGGTTTACCTGGCATTTTATTTGGCTTAAGACCCAATATCCTTCATAAATGACTACAATCAAGCCAAAATTTTATTCCATCTATAGGTTTCATGTATTGACTATAGGCAAGCATATACATATCCTTTCTAAAACATGCAAGAACATACCCCTTAACCATCTTATTCAACCTAAAAATATAACCAATGGCATGGGAACACGACAAACCTGATAATTGCCACACCCTACAAGAGCATCTCCTGTTTGTCTCATCTACCATTAATGTGTTACAACCCTTTCTTACTTCAAAGTTGTTTCCACCACATGGAATTACATGCCATAACCTAACAAAAATAAATAAGGCACAAACTTTGAATTAACTATAAAAAAATTTAATATGTTACCTTAATTTATGAGAGTGGATATTACCTTTATCGGTCCTTTAAAAGTTCCAAGATTTTTTGAATATTTAGACAAATGTTAGTAATCCATTTTTCCATCAACAATCTCATGGAGTTCATCCTCTTCATGCCTATGACTCCTATGGACTCTAACATAATTATGATTTCCACTATTCAACCACATAGGCATTCATGTTCCATGTACCAGAACGAATCGACGACTTGCGCGACCGGGGGAAGATATTACACTCCATTATTCTTCTGTAAACCTATTTGTTACACTATCCAAAACATAATTAAAACATTTGCTCAAACCATTCTTCATTGCTTCACAACAAATGCCTTCATTGGAAAATGCTCTTGACCATGTCTTTGGTTCTTTTTTAACCAGATTCTCATGTGCTTTAGGATTAGCTCTTCTGATTTTCTCCATCATCTTGTTAAATAGTTGTGCGTATGAAGCTTTGGAAGCTGCCCAAAAGAGTCCTCTAAATTCAACTCCACCAAATTACTTTCTAAATCCCTTCATAAATGTGGCATGCACATTGCCCGATGCTCTGCAAATGGCCATAACTTCTTGACTGCTTTAATTAACTACGCCAAATCAAAATAGTTTTAAATATAAAATGTTAAACCACACACAATAATAGAGTTTATAATCAATGAAAAAATCGGAATACATATTACCTTATGTTGATCATACATGATTGTCAAACCATTACCATTTAGTAACTCCAAATCATCAGCCAACAACTCTAGAAACTAACGTTCAAATGTCTTATTCTAATGTCCACCATGAGCCTATTCACAAGAAAAAATATGGATATTATTCCATCCCACCACTGCTGTTAATAAATACCCTCTGTTTGGTTGTTTTTAAAACAACCATCCAAGGGCAAATTATCCTTCTACGTCACATTTTCCACCCTTATATTCATCTTTAAAACACCATAGAATAATGTCAAAATAATTTTTCTCTGTACAACAACTAAGTACCTATGCAAACCCATAAAGACTGAAGCCAGCGTCACCTATCATTCAATGCAAAAAGGTCTTTGCATCCTACACTATGTACGAGCTAACAATAAATTTTTATATTCTTCTTAACCAAATCAACTATAGCATCTTTTAGTGATTTTAGATGATTCATCATTATATTATCCGTAAAAACCTACCCTATCTATTGTAATTAACAAGACTTAACCATAATTAAGAATTTTGAGACACATGTATGCACATCAACCAAGATCCTACCTGAAATGGTAGATTGCCTAAATTCAACATCTTACCATAACACGCTCCAATTTGCAAATTTTTTGTCTGCATTGATTTGTATGGAAACTTCTATATGCATGAATGTTTTCCTTTACTTTGATTCCTTAGATTATTTCTTTCCTTTGATCACATTTAGCTACAACCTTATTTTTAGTACTTCTTTCAAACCACAGTGAGAACCCATTTGCCAAGGCATAATAGGTTAGGCATTCCTTAAATTTATCGGTTGGGAACTTCTCTCCACGCTGTTAACACAAAACAAAAAAATATAATAACTATACTAAAACAAAATACTTAGGAGAAATAATAAAAGTTAGAAGTATTATTTTACCTTTGTTCCTGATTCGTTCAAATTACAGTGTGTTTGATCACAAATATAGGATAATCTTTCCTTTGACTTCTCAACTAATTGCAAAAAGGATTGTATATTCAATCTATTACCTTTTAATTTCTTCAATAAGGCTTCCATATACTTTTCATATTGTCTAACTAATGGACTTAAACCAATACCATTATCATCTACATCTGCATATTTGTCAACACCATAAGTGTAACCAGCTCAGTCTTTAGTAGGTCCTTCTTGACCATCAGCTTCATCATAGTGTGGAACCTAAAAGAATCCTTAGATTCGTTTAAGCACAGGTTGTTTAGACTCTTTTATCTATGATAATACAATGTTCAGAAATGTTATAAAAAACAAAGCGGAATAAGAACAAAATATTGAACAATGGTTTATCCAAACATTCCTCCATCAGCCCCAATAATATTTGATCAAACAATACGCGTTACAATCAAGAACTGTAACAGGATCAAGGAAAACCTTGATACCTGATGCTACAACCATCTCTACCTAAAACGTCTACATCTTTACACTTTGTGTACACACCACTTTTCTGGATTGTGTCCTAAACCAGGACACCCTGCATCTCGTTATAAACTAGAGAGGCTAGTGGTTTACATAAAAAAACTAGCTTACATATAAAGCTTAACCTAATATTACATCTTTAAGTCCTTGTTGTTTTCTTCTTTCTTCATTGTTGCATATAAGATTTTGTAATCATCAAATCAGAATTCCCAACAAGTAGTATTCTTAAACTCAAACTTTCTTTTTGTAAGTTCAGTTACCTTATCTTCACCATTACTCAGATAATCAAAAGACTTATCAGACTCATCGTTATCACTTTCAGAATACATATCAGCATACTCATCAACATTGTCCTCACTATCACTTTCATTGTTTGATGATATATGATTATCATTCTCTCTCATTGATATACCATTTCCCCTACAAACATTCATTATTTCTTAATTGTCGACAATGATTCCATCTTCTGTCCATTGAGCTCACCTTTACCCTTATCTAGTTTCTTTTGTCTAGCAAGAACTTCTTCATCTATATTAACACCATTACCAACATCATTCATATCCTTTACATTATCCACTTCCATGTTATGACCAACCCTAGCAACATCATTCAAACCCATCTAACACATCATTCATACACCCTCTACATATTGAATTATACCCATACACCCATCATCATACTCTCTAGAATCTTAGCAGCATCATTTATAGCCTTATTTTCTAAATTACAAGACCTAGGAAATAAATTATCCTAACCTACCTCATCACCATTCAGCGGGGGGTAGTAATCAAAACCTTTATCTTCATGATTATACCTTTTTGTAAACAGAACCTTACCCTTGAAATCTTTTCTAAAAGGTCTAGACTTAAGTGGATAAGACCTTAAGTAAGGAGAGTTTGCTTCATCCTCGGCCTAAGCAACGAGCTTATCAACAGACATACTACCCACATCTTTCTTTTTTATTTCATGATATTCTTTTTTCTGAATGTTACCATCCTCCACTAAACAGTTGATATGAATTAATGCCATAACAACGTTATTAATAATTTTGACAATCACACAATATAAAAAATGATAAAGAAAAAATATTTGTAAACAAGAAGTAGTAGTAAATTTTCAATGTTCGATAATTAAACACTCAAAGGTATGAATAAACATATGCTTAATGCATTTCATGATCAAAGGAATTTTTATTCAACCTCACATTTTTTTTAAAATATTTTTTATACCTTTTATAAAACATTTTTAGATTTAAAAGAAATGTTTTATTCAAATAAATATTTTGAATTCAAATTTTCTACCTAAAAACGGCTAGTAATGTTCCAGAAAATATCTCCTCCAAAAAGACAAAAAAAGGGGGCGTCTGAGGCTGGGCGACCCCCTTAATTATAAGGGAGGTCCCCTTAATTATTAAGGGGACCGGCACCTTATTTAAGGGGACCACCCAGACAAATTGTCAGACCAGTTTGCCTATAGATATTGGACTATTCCCCACTGATTTTCTTACCTTTTGCACACACTTTCTTTCTATTCTAAATCAGTTTATACTCTCCTACAATCCTTTGATCATTTAATCATAAAGCTTTGTTTTCAATTGATCCAAGCTTAATTCCTCAAGTGCAAGAGAAGAATACTTCTTATCATCAAGTCAAGAAGTGTTATAGTATAGTTAGTATAGTTGTGTAGTTGTGTTATATCTTGTAAATCATTTGTATATATTGTGAAAGTGTGTATCATAATTGTGTACAATAAGTAGATTGTTGTGATCATTGTAAGTATAGTTAGATCGGGGTAATCTTAGCTTACACCAATTTCTGACACTAAGCTAAATGTCGAGTTCTAATCCTAGCTAGAACCAATCTATCACAACTAACCACACCACTTCACGAAAATTCACTACTTGGCTTTACTTCGCAACTTCTCTCCACTTCACAACTTCTCTTCACTTCACAACTTCACTTTGCATCACAACTTCACTTTACCAAGACACTACTATGATCACACCAATCTAACACTACTTATAAGTTGTGTATAGTTTTCTCCTCATAAAGGGAGTTTGTTGACATAGTGAAAATAACTCTCGAGTTAGGTGCTCGGGGAGTGGAGTAGGGGAAGAGGTGCTTTGTTACCGAACCACTATAAATCTTTGTGTTATGGTTTGATCTTTCTAACTCTTTTCTCTTGTCTTTCATATTTACTTATTTACTTACTTGCATTGTTCAAATTGTGCACATATTGAGATCACATAAAATTGAATCTAAGTTTTTATAAACAAACATATCTTTGAATTAAATAGCAGTAAACTATTCAACCCCCTTCTAGTTTTCCATAATTGGTATCAGGAGCCACGTCAAACAAGATTTTTAAAATAAATTGTATTTTAAAACTTGAATCGATCTATGGAATCAGAAAAATATTTAGAAGGGCAATCTATGCAAAGACCACCACTATTTGAAAGTGATGGATTTATTTATTGGAAAAATAGATTCGAAACTTATGTGAAATCAAAAGATCTAGATCTTTGGCATGTTATTACCTATGGTGATTTTCCTCCTATTCAAAATAATTCCGAAACTAAACAGGATGAAATTGTACCTTTTGATAAACAAAACGATGATCTTATATGTATGGATTAGTATTTGAAAAGTCTAATTAAATTTTATATTTGTAATATGGTTTGATACTGTTATGAACAGTAACAGTAAGTGAAAGTTTATAAAAATACTTTTTAACTTAAACTTGTAAATAACGTATCACCTTCATTTTAAATCCGTTTTTCGAGTTTCTTACATGTTTGGATTCGTCATGAAAAGTACTATTTTTATAAAATATCTCCCTTAATATACCAGATCTGAAACAGTAAATATTTTTATAAAATAACTTTTATAAAAATACTTTTATACATTTAATTATTGTAAACTTAAAAATGTCATATCTCCTTCGTTATTGCTCGGTTTTTCAAGTTTCTTATATGCTTACGATCCTTGTGATAAGTACTAATTGAATAAAATATAAAATGTATACCCTTATACTCGAATTCAAACAGTAGGTTATAAGGTTAATTAGGGTTTTGTGATTAATAAAGCAAGTTTTATAATTCCTTTTATTTAGAAACTTTGCACCATTCTTTCACCAAGTGTTATACCATATTTCTCACATATATTAAGTCTTATAAATGTCCACAATACTTGTCCAAATGAAATCCATGTCCTCGTGATATTTTTATACATAACTTTTTATAAAATGTCCAAATGAAATCCAGATCTGAAACAGTAAATATTTTTATAAAATAACTTTTATAAAAATACTTTTATACATTTAATTATTGTAAACTTAAAAATGTCATATCTCCTTCGTTATTGCTCGGTTTTTCAAGTTTCTTATATGCTTACGATCCTTGTGATAAGTACTAATTGAATAAAATATAAAATGTATACCCTTATACACGAATTCAAACAGTAGGTTATAAGGTTAATTAGGGTTTTGTGATTAATAAAGCAAGTTTTATAATTCCTTTTATTTAGAAACTTTGCACCATTCTTTCACCAAGTGTTATACCATATTTCTCACATATATTAAGTCTTATAAATGTCCACAATACTTGTCCAAATGAAATCCATGTCCTCATGATATTTTTATACATAAACTTGTAAATAAAACTTTCAATACAAACTAATTTACAAACTAAGCTTATAAATTAATTTACACTTATATAGAATGCTTACTTCCATTTTAAGTATCATTTCACCAACAATAATGTAAAATTCGAATTACATATGTCTTTGTAATATTCCATAAATCATAAAAATAAACCTAGGTGGTGTTTAACATATATAACAAGTATGTACACATAAGATAATGAATGAATGGAAATGAAATACTTAAATTAGACCTTATAGAAGAGATGTGGAATGATGAACACAAGATAAAAACCCTAGCCAAGCTTCCAAATCCAAAATCCTAATCAAGAAAACCCTAAATATGTTTTCTTGATTAATCCTTGCTAAACCCAAATCCAAGCTTGTAATAACCTTGAGTAACCTTAGATGATCTTAGAATGAACACTAGAATACTTGGAATGCTTTAGAAAATCAAAGAAAATGAAACCCTATTTTTTTTGTATACCGTAGGTTTTTAATGAATATAAAGAGAGTTTGAGTGATTTGTTTTGCTTGAATGAGTTATGAGTGTGCTAAAGTGATCCTAAGACTTGCCACTTCTAGCAAGATGGTATTACAAACAACCTAGGATCAAACCATGGGATGGAAGTGGTTTATGATACAAGAGCAAAGAGCTCTCATCCTCCCTATGCAGATACATGGCTCATAAGGGGGAGGGTACTCTTGACAAGCTAATTACTAGGAGTATGTGCTTAAGGTACACTCATGTAAGTTATAACTAGAAAGGTAGGACTTAGTGGGGATTAAATGATTTATTTCTTGTGTATAACACTTGTAACCGGTTCTAGTGATAATAGGAGTAGAATTTTATTTAATTTTTATGTATTGAGTATAATTGTGGGTATTGGTTTGAGCATAGATAGGTATAGGTGCTTCCGGGTATGCCCGAATGTAATTTATTGCGAAACATAAGCGTTTTACGTAATCAATAAAAATAAATTATGAAAAGTTATAAATTATACTCTTAATAATCATATAACACTTGCTTGACGTAAACTTTTATTTGTTTGGTGTCCGTTTACGTTGAATGATAATTTTTAGTTTAAGCGATTTAATTATAAGATAATAATTAAAAGTGAACGCGCAAAAACCCTAAAAATAAATAATGAAAATAATTGAGTCGGGAAATGACCTGAAAATGTGAAATGTTACACAAATATTTTTATATCTTTTACAAAACATTTTTAGATTTAAAAGAAATGTTTTATTCAAATATATATTTGAATTCAAATTTTCTACCTAAAAACGGCTAGAAATGTTCCAGAAAACACCTCCTCCAGAAAAGACAAAAAAGGGAGCGTCTGAGGCTGGGCGCCCCCCTTAATTATAAGGGCGGTCCCCTTAATTATTAAGGGGATCGGCACCCTATTTAAGGGGACCGCCCAGATAAATTATCAGACCAGTTGCTGGACTATTCCCCACTTATTTTCTCACCTTTTGCACACACTTTCTTTCTGTTCTAAATCAGTTTATACTCTCCTACAATCCTTTGATCATTTAATCATAAAGCTTTGTTTCCAAATGATCCAAGCTTAATTCCTCAAGTGCAAGAGAAGAATACTTCTTATCAAGTCAAGAAGTGTTATAATTTAGTTGGTATTGTTGTGAATTTGTGTTAGATCTTGTAAATCGTTTGTGTATATTGTGAAGGTGTGTATTGTAATTGTGTATAATAGTTAGATTGTGGTGATCATTGTAAGTATAGTTAGACCAGGGTGATCTTTATAAGTAGTGTTAGATTGGTGTGATCGTAGTAGTGTCTAGGCATAGTGAAGTTGTGAAGCGTAGTGAAGTTGTGAAGCGAAGTGAAGTAGTGAAGCGAAGAGAAGTCATGAAGTGAAGCAAAGTTATGAGTTGTTGTAAAGTGGTGTGATTAGCATACAAGAGTTGTGATAGAATGGTTCTAGTTAGGATTAGAAATTGACATTTCGCTTAGTGTCGGAAATTGGTGTAAGCAAAGTTGTGTACGGTTTTCTCCGCCTAAAGGGAGTTTGTTGACATAGTGAAGAGAACTCTCGAGTTTAGTGCTCGGGGAGTGGAGTAGGGCGAAGAGGTGCTTCGTTACCGAACCACTATAAATCCTTGTGTTGTGGTTTGATCTTTCTAACTCTTATCTCTTGTCTTTCATATTTACTTGTCATTTACTTACTTACTTGTATTGTTCATATTGTGCACAAATTGAGATCACTTAAAGTCGAATCTAAGTTTTTATAAACAAACAATATATTAATTTAAAAAGCGGTAAAGTATTCAACCCCCCTTCTAGTTTTCCACAATTAGTATCAAGAGCCACATCAAATAAGATTTTTAAAATAAACTGTATTTTAAAACTTGAATCGATCTATGGAATCGGAAAAATATTTAGAAGGGCAATCTATGCAAAGACCACCACTATTTGAAAGTGATGGATTTATTTATTAGAAAAATAGATTCGAAACTTATGTGAAATCAAAAGATCTAGATCTTTGGCATGTTATTACCTATGGTGATTTTCCTCCTATTCAAAATAATTCCGAAACTAAAAAGGATGAAATTGTATCTTTTGATAAACAAAACGATGATCTTAGAAAGAAACTTGCTAAAAATAATGAAGCTAAAATGGTGATTCATAATGCTTTACCACGTAAAGAATATGATGGAATTTTTATGTATGAAACCGCAAAAGAAATTTGGGATAATAGTCAAGTCAAAGATAATAAAATAGACCTTCTTGTTTCACAATATGAACAATTTACGATTCCGGAAGAGGAATCGATCAATAATGTTTTTGCTAGATTTAACACTATTATTACTAGTCTAAAATCACTTGATGAAGGTTTTTCTAGCAAAAATTATGTTAGGAAATTTCTTAGGGCACTTCATCCTAAATGGCGCGCAAAGGTTACGGCTATTGAAGAATCAAAAGATTTAACATCTCTATCACTTGATGAACTTATTGGAAACTTGAAAGTTTATGAAGTAATAATTAAGAAAGATTCCGAAACGGTCAAAGGCAAAAGAGAACAAAATAGATCTCTTTCCCTGAAAGCCAAAAAGGAATCAAGTGATGAAGATAGTTCGACTTCCGATAGTGAAGACGAAGAATACGCCATGGTCGTGAGAGACTTAAAGAAATTTTTCAAAAGACGAGGAAGATTTGTAAGACAAACACATGATGAAAGAAAGTCATCCCAAAGAAGTAAAGACGACAAAAATGGCAAAGGCGAAAGAAAATGTTTTAAATGTGGAGATCAAAATCATCTCATCGGAGAGTGTCCAAAACTATCAAGAAACTACAATCAAAGAGCCTTCGTTGGAGGATCATGGAGTGATAGCAACAGAGATGAAGAAGAAAGGACAAAGGACGAAAAATGTCTCATGGCTAAAGCATCTAATGAGGTACTTTCTGAAACCGAATTCTTTAATGATGATCATTCATCGTTAGATGAAAAAGACTTAGATAGTGAATATAATCGACTATGCAAAGTAGGTCTAAAAGTCATAGCTAAAAATAAATCACTAAAAAAATTAAATGGATTAGAAAATGAAATACTCAAACTAAAAAATAAACTATCTAAATTAGAAAAAGGTAAAGAGGTAAATAAAGAATGCAAAATGTGTTAAGACCTCAAGTTTGAAAATGAAAATATTAAAGAAGAAATTTCTGAGCTAAATCAATTTAATAATAGTAGTCACTTGCTTAAGAAAATAATAATTTTTCAAAAACCATCCAGAGATAAATCCGGTTTAGGATTTAATTTTACCAAAGGATCAACTAGTGAGTCTAAACAAATAAATTTTGTAAAGTCATAAGGGGTTGAGTCTAAAGAAAAAGTAGTAGAATTAAATTCAAGCCCAAGACCAAAATTTATGCTTATAAACAATACTAAAATACCCATTGCAAGCGATGACGAAGTAAAACTTTTTTATAAACCTTCTTTAAAACCCAGAGTTGGATTTACTAAGCCTAAAACAAGATCTAAGACTCATCTTCCAAAAAGAACTAATAACTCTCACCCTCGATCTAAAACACCACAACCTAGGACAGATCAAGGTAGAAAAAAAATACCCTAATAATAATCATTCAATGTGGAATTATTCACAACAACCAAACTTTCCTTCGTGGGGAATATGTCCACCTTATATGTATCCAAATCAAATGCAACATATGCAAAACATGTTCGGGTGTAGCAATTTTGGACCCATGAGAAATTGGGGACCAAGTGGTTGAGTCGTTACAATATTTTAGTGGAGTAGTTCATGAACATTTCTTGGAATCCGATGAGTGAATACATTCTTAAAATCTTACGACGGATTTACCAAAAGATCTCTCCTTCAACGCTTACTTACTTGAAGATGTTGAAGAAAACACATCGTAGGCAAAGGTATGTCTTCTTTCCAAACTCCTTAGAATTTAGATTATGTGTTATATACTAAATGATTATATATTTCCCTAACACATATATTATATGCTAATCAAATAAGTTATAGTTAATAGAATATAATTTAAGCTTGTAGAAATAGTGTAGTCACTAGAAAGTTGATTTTCTAGAATTAAGAGAGTTTGTTCATTATGAAATCATCTCTCACGTAGTTAAATTAGGATTCTCTGCGTACCTCTATAAAATGGAAATCTTTTATGTCCACTAGTAGCAAACTCACATAGATGAAGAAAAGTGAGTTAGTGGGAAATTTTAACATAGAAGTAGGGTTAGTTTTTCATCTTACGCCGGAAATGCATGACATCAAAACACTATGGATGAAACAAACTCCCTTCGACTATGACGTCTGCCTCGTCTACACGTCTACAATAAACTATGTCTAACGGAATCCTCTCATCAAGCTCTAACGCCATTCTATCATTCTATCGTCACATATTTATCATCTCTTAAATACTCCAAATCATGACAATCAGTTATTTCATCCGAAGTAATTAATTTATTCAATTGACAAGAAGTTGATTGAAAACGTCACTAAATCCTCGTTAAACCTTCTCTCGGCTTGACAACTTGATTATATCATCCGAAGTAATCAAAGTATTTTTAATTAACGAAAGGCTAATTAAAATGTCAATTAAACTTTGTCAATCATCTCTAAACCATCTCTCGATCCAAAAATCTTGACAACTTAATTATTTAAGTATACTTAACTTAACGAAAATTAAAAGCGTCAAGTATTTTTCTCTCGTCTTCAACTTTATTCTTTCGACAACCATATTATCTAAAATAATATTGCTAGTAGCTCCAGACGTATTTTGATAATTGTATATATACAAAACTAATCAAAATCGAAAAACAATTTTTTTTTCTCACAGATAGGCGGCCCCCTTAAAATTAAAGGGACCGGCTGTGTTAATATGGGCGGCCCCCTTATAATTAAGGGGATCAGCCATTCAATTCGCCAAACAGTCACTCTTTCTGCAAAATCCATTACCAAACACACCATTTCCATCATCACCCCTCTCCCTGCTACTGTGTGACGAACACACACACTCAAAAACCTCAAAATCCAATTCCCAAACACAAAATTCAACTAATTTCGCAAGAGGCAAACACCTACAACTTTATTAACAACATCTATTGTAAGATTATTCATACATTTCTCTTTCAATTTCATTCAATTTTGCTCTTAATCAAAATTGGGTATTTTTTAAATTTTTTGTGTCGTTTATATTTTTATGATTTGGTCTAGGAAATTCATAACTACAATGATCCTCGTAGCAATAGGAATTCGAAATTTCCGTTAGAACTAAATCATTAACGTATAAAAGGGTGTTTGGGTCATTTCGAAACATACATACCTATTTTAGTCAAGTCTTGTATTGATAAGGGAGTGTTTGGGTCATTTCCTAGATGTTGAAATATATGACTAATATATATTCTTCGACGCCCTAGATTAAGTCAAAAATAAATTAAGAAACATATGGATTACTTCTTAGGTTTTTTTTGGTCGAAGTAATCATTATCCTACATTTGTCGTTTTTCAAAACTTTATTTTTTTAATAATTTATTTCATTGTTATCTTGTTTAGGTGATAAACATTCCTCGAGCAATTATTAGTGATACCTCCCGTACTAAATCATATATTCCTAAAGTATCCGAAATACCCGAATTCTCTCCCGTCCTTGCTCAATTCTACACACCAATCGAAAACCGTTGCATTCACGAAGGTCGAGTCTTGGATCAACTCTTTTACAAATCCAACAACATTGAGCATATGTTCACCAATGTTCGCTTCAATTGTCTTTTCGAGCTCAACGAACCAATCGTTCCTCGATTCATTCTAGACTTTTATAGTCAAGTCAAAGTCCAAACCGATGAATACGGTTATCTTCTAATCTCATTCATGATCCAACATGAATTCATCACTCTCTCTCTCTCTCTCGCATAATTCGGTCAAATTCTTATAATTCCATATAATGGTCAAGCCGTTTTCACAAACAAATGGGACCTTGCATCTCTTGCATATTCTAAAGAGACTGGGGAACCATATCATACCGATCTTCCTACTCCCGACGATATTCGTCAATTTCTTTAATTGAATCGTGTCGAGTTAAACCGCACCATGAAAAGTCAAAATGTCGTTCTCACTCCTAATCAAATTCTTACCAAAGAATTGAGTCAAGACATGAAGCGTTGGGAAGAACTTAATCGTGAGAATGTGTTTGGACTAGGAGGCCACCGAGACCATCTCCCGGCTAGTCTTGCTCACATGTTGTATTGTATTGTTGCCGAATAACAATATAATCTTGCTTATTTCTTTGTCAAATGAATCGAATGTGCTCGGGCTACTTCAACTTCCAATCTTCCTTACGGTATGTTCTTGACCCGTCTCTATCGACACGTCATGGAACTTTATCCTCATCTTGACAATGGCATTTACAATGTCGTTGATCGAGTCATGCACCTACTTGGGTTTAGGGTTTAGAGTTTAGGGTTTAGGGTTTATGGTTTAGGGTTTAGGGTAGTGATCATAGAAAAGCCTGTCACTCTATCTCATCAACATCCGCACATCATAACTATGGATCTTTATCTCGCCAAAGAGATAATGATAAGGATGATGGTGCTTCTCGTGCTAGTACCCCATCTCCTACCACCTACCTAAACTCTCTCAAACCTCTCGATTACCAACAATATGACATTCCCACTTCTTCTAAACAAAATGATGAACTTCTCTTTGAGCGTCAAACCGACTTGCTTAATCAAACACAATAAATGCATAAGGAACTTAAAGGTGGATTCAAATCGTTTGGCAAGGCATTATGAGGAGTCTTCGGGAAGAAAAAGAAATGAAGACGTTGAAGGATAATTAGCATAGTAGAATAATTTGTTTAGGACTTTATGTTAACTTATGTTTATGTTTAATTAATTACGTGATGACAACCCGACTTAGTCGGAAGAACTTGAACTTGTTTAGCTTGCTTAGGACCTTTAATCTCCATGAATCATTAGTATGCTCTTATAATTATACACCTTTGTTTTATATATATTTTTTGTTTGTTGCAAACCTAAATGATATACTTGATTTCATGCATATATATATTTACATGGGACTTGTTGCAAATTGACCAACAAAACACAACATTTCTCACAAATTTTTACAAAAATCAAATTTTTTGTCATCTAAAATATACCAAATGGGCGGGCCCCTTAATTCATAAGGGCGGTCCCCTTAAAGATAAGGGGGGCGGCCATTAATTAAGGGGACCGGCCATGTGATTCACGGATTTTACTGTTTCTTTCTGCTTTTTGACTCTGTTTTATCTAGCCTCAGCTATCCTTACCTAGAAAACTCGAACATATTTTGGAAATTCTTAAACCTATTTAAATCTATTCCATTTCCAAACCATTCTCATTAAATAAATTCCCTCCAAATGATCACCACCACTTCATCGTCTTCTTCATTCTCTATCAACCACCATAAACCACCATGGCATCCACTAGAGCTTCCATTTCCAAAGCTTCTAAAAAACTAAAAATCAACATCATTCGACCAAAACAATTGTTTGTGGATTTAACTCATGATGACTTTAAAACCCCATCACCCAAACATCAATTCTCATCCCCTAGTGCTCCTAATGTACCTTTAAAAACACCATCAACCAAAGGTACTTCCTCATCCTTCATTGACTACACACCCAAATCACCAACATCATCCACATCACCATCAACCAATGGTTACTTGAACTCACCAACATCTCCTCCTCCAAGAGTTCCTCCACCACCTCCACTCAAGAAAATACATCAATGGACATCACTCTTACCCTTTTACTAATTACCCCACTTGATGTCCAATTTAATACTCCATCACCTTCTCCACCTATCTTTGGTCACCCTATTCCTTGGAACCTTCTTGAGGCACATGGAGACTCATGTTTGTGTTGCATTCACAACTGTACTCTTATCTTTAGATTAAGAGATTGATATCATCAAATAACATTATATTTTACCATTATTTATCCCATACATCTTACCCACTTTTATATAATTATTGCAAGATATTGGTACTTAATTGCTTAAAGTTTATAATTGTAGTAATTCTGGAGTAACTTGTAAAGACAAAGCTAAAAGACTCAATTCTGGAGCTAAAACGAAGACATTTAAAGAAAACTATTATCTGCTACTATACGCCGTATCCATCAAAGAAGATACGGCGTATCAGCGCCAGCTCATCATAAGAATACATGTAATGATCAATTCCCTATTCGGTGTATCACTCATCACCTATACGCCGTATGCATAGCTGGTCATCAGTAAAAGATATGCAATTAATATGATTGATGGTAATTAATCTTGATTGATTTGATCTTATCGCGGACTCCAATGAAATTAACCCTATACGCCGTATGCACCTCTCTCCATATGGCGTATCTAGGCGATTTTTAGACACTATAAACACGAGGCTCAAAAACGAGTTTCAGTGTGTAAAAATTACATTCTCTATATCATACTCTCTGAAGTCGAATTTTCCAAGATATTATAAGCATCCAAGGTCAAGCACCAACCATAATTCTATAGAAGACATCATGTAATTCTTACTTTCTTAATCATTCAATTTATAATTGTTTGATCATGTTTGTAAAATGACAATGATTGTGGGCTAATACCCTCGGGTATTAGCCATGTTCATGAAGATTATAATGTTTGGTTTGTTTTAATTCGGCTTGCTTAATTTATCGTTGTTGTTTAATTATGTTTATCGCCTTATACTTGTTTATGTGTTTGTACATGCGACCTATCATTCAACTGGGTCTAGTGAGACTTAACCAGTAATCTAGATACAATGAAAGCTCTCCTTGTTGTGTTTTGTATGCCCGGACCAATAAGATCACAAATGACATCTTATCATTGCCCTTTGATTGTGAGGTTAGTTGGACCGGTAGGTGACTCGATAATTGTTCAGCAATCTTGTTCTTAATTAATTGGTAATAATTTGGGTGGTCGACTACCAACATATAAGACAACATCAAACAATAAGTAGGTAAAGTCCTGATGGGCTAGGGTATTAACAAGATCACCACTACTTTAATTCCCTATGATAGATTATAATTATACTATTGGATGCTTTATGCGGATGCGTTAATCGTGACATGATAGTTCGTATCTAGGTCTTAGGAAGAAGAACTGCCTAAGTCTTAAGAATGATATGCCGCCTTGAAATAAGTAGACATTGCACTAAACAAATAAACCAGCTTGTAATTGGATTTAACATGGTTAATACAGTTTTCTATTATTTGGCTTGTACTGCTTTTTTATCTTGTGATTATTTGCTTTAGTGTTTATTGTGTTTTGAATTAATCTTTGTCACCACCAAACATGTGCCAGTCTCTTAGGCTGAAAACCCCTCATTTACCTCTAGTAAATATGTAAGCATAGGTTTAACCAGTAATTAGACTAATCAAGATAGATTAAAATACTGATAGAATATTAGGTTAACTCTCGCTCTTAGTGTTCGACACCTTACTTACCGCGAAGCTACATCTTGATTGGGTACACTGCCCGTTAAAGTGTTGTCTTTAGGTTTGTTGGCTAAATATAAATTTAAAACTTGATAATCACTAAATATACACCACACGATGACACGTCAAGTTTTTGGCGCCGTTGCCGGGGAGTGATTAGTTTAATCTTTATTCTTATTAGTGTTTCTAACATTTAACTTGCTTAGTGTAATATTAATTTAATTCTGATTGCTAATTGTTTAGTTTAAATTGTGTAATTAATTTATTGCATTATTTAATTGTATTTTAAATAGTATTCTGTTCTGACTGATCACTTGATACGGTGTATCCACCAGTTGGATGTGGCGTATCTAAACTTCTACTCAGGACAGTGTATTGCTTTATAGTCTAAACGGCGTATCTGTTCCCAAAACGATTCAACGTATTCTGTGAACTCAATACGGCATACTGCTATTCAACAGACTCATACGGCGTATTCTTCTCAATAGGATACGGCGTATTGGTTAACTGATACAGCAGCAGAACCTGTAATTGATTTTCGTGTTTAAATTTATGTATTCCTTTTTGAAAGAGCATATCCTACTGATTGATTCTCTGTTTTAGGTGGTGCATGACACGGAGTTCCACTAAAGAACTACTTACACCTTTTAAAACCCCAGAACGAGTACTACGCTCAAGAAGGAAGCTTTTCGAAACACCAAGCTTAGCAGAATCGAATTCACCTGAGTTTGATCAAATTTATGAAATCAAAGAACGTATTAAATAAGAAGAAGTTACAGAAATAATGGCGAAAACAATGGAACAATATATGAGTAAAACCCGTGGCGAATATGGATCGGGTGTTGCTAGGCCCAAGATTGATGCTAATGCCCAATTTGAACTGAATGGGCAATTTCTCAAGGAACTTCGTGACAATACTTTCAGTGGTTCGGAACATGAAGATGCAAACGAACACATTAAAAAGGTTGTAGAGATTGTTGACTTATTTCACACCCCGAATGTAACTCAAGATCAAATTATGCTTTGTGCCTTTCATGTGTCCTTAACTGGAGCAGTAAGCCGTTGGCTCATAAACGAACCAGCCAGTTCAATCACAACCTGGGAAGTCTTAAAAATGAAGTTTCTAAACAAATATTATCCACTTGCACGTACCGCGAAAAAAATAGAGGAAATTAACAACTTCCAGCAGGAACCCGATGAAAGCCTTTTCCGTGCATGGGAAAGATTTAAAGAATTACTAATGAAGTATCCTCAACACTATCTGACTGACATGCAGGAAGTTATCTTGTTTTACAATGGCCTCGATGTTTCAACAAGACAAATCCTTGACTCAAGAGGTGCCATCCCAACCAAAACTGCGGCGGATTCTAAAGTGGCCATCCAAGAAATGGTCGAATACTCTTAGAAATGGCACAATGGGACATCTTCAAAGAACAGAAGTACTGAAACTTCTGACGGGCTTGCTGCTATTCAAGCCCAACTCAACAGTCTCGGCCGAGAAATGTAAAAAGTAAATGAAAAAGTATACGCTGCTCAGGTCGGATGCGAACTATGTAAAGGACCTCATTATACAAAAGATTGTCCACATAAGGAAGAAGGGAAGACTCTAAAAGAAGCCTACTACACAAAATTTGGTACACCCTATCAACCGGGAGGACAATACAGAGCAGCGGGGCCAGGATTCTACCAACGCAACAATGAAAACTCTTCGTACCTTGCTCAGAGAGATACTATGGAAGAATCTTTGTCCAAGTTTATAGCAGAATCAGCTAAGAGGCATGAAGAGAACTTGAACATCATCAAAGAGATCCGGGCTTCTACCGATGCAACAATAAGAAACCAAGGAGCATCGATTAAAACATTAAAACTTCAAATTGGACAGATGATCAAAGTGTTGCAAGAAAGAGGTCTTGGAAGTCTGCCCAGCTCTACGGAAACAAATTCGAGAGACCAAGTAAAATCGATCTCAACTACTACAGCTGATTTATCTGAGATACGCTGTATGGAGTATGGACCATACGCCGTATCGGTACCACAGCACAGAAACGTATTTCCCGAAGCAGTCCCCTTCCCTAAGCGACTACATAACTACTGTTGTGATGATTGGAAAGAGGCAAGAGGAGTAAAGATTCTGGAAGATTATGATCACAACCTGCCTCAAAAAGAGAAGGATCCAGGGAGCTTTACCTTACCTTGTTTCATTAATAATGTTTGTTTTGATAAAGCCCTTGTTGACCTTGGAGCAAGTGTGAGTGTTATGCCATTTTCTACCTATACCAACCTTGGTCTAGGAGTTTTGTCTCACACTAGGTTGACCATAGAATTGGCTGATAGGACCATAAAACAACTAAGGGGCATAGCTAAGAACGTGCTAGTAAGGATCAGCAAATTTGTTTTCACCATTGACTTTATCATCTTAGACATACCTGAGGATGACGATATCCCTTTGATCCTCGGACGACCATTCCTGTCTACTGCCCACATTAAAATTGATGTCTTTAAAAGAAAGGTCACCCTAAGGGTCGGGGAAGAAAAACTAGTTTTTAAAAGTGTTAAACCGGCCTCTAGCATGATAAAACGGGTCTTTATAGATAGACTAAAATAAAGGAAAAAGGTCGAACTTAACGACCGGCTGAAATAAAAGTGCTTCCCGAAAGACAACCCGGTTATTTTTAAATTGTTTATCGCACTTTAATTGTTTGATTTTAATTTATTGCCGAGTCTGTCTTCCCAGACATGACATACGGCGTATCGAACCCTTCTGGATACAGCGTATGCATGTCTGGACGTTATCAGTATATTTAAATTCCAGTATTTAATTATTTTCGCAGGATTACATACGGCGTATCCTAAGGTTTAGGATACGGCGTATTATAACCTGTACAGTTGTGGGTTTAATTGTTTACTTGTATTGTAGATAGCGGAAGTACAAATTGCACGAACGTCTTCTAATTTTCATGCAGGACCTTGCTGAAACGAATTCGACTTAATGGTATACTCTGAAATTGCCATGTATTGAACTCTCACGGGCATTCTGAAGCCCTCTTCAACACAGATTTTGCTCAAACACTCAAATTACAGAACCATTCGGAGCAAACTATCAGGGGAGTTTTCTCGTTCTAATTCTATTTCCCTTATTATTTAATTGTTTTATCTATACAACGAGGACGTTGTATAATGTAAGTGGGGGGATGGAGAATTAGAACGTACTTGTCTTTATTTTCACAAATAAAATGCTAACATGCTTAAAAATAGATCAAATTTTAAAAAAAAATTAGCATGCTTTTTGTGAAAAATCACTAGTTACATTACCTAGCGCACTATAACCCTTAATGTCTATTTGTGAGAATTAAGCCTATCCGTTTCCTATTGCTTACTAAAATTCCACAAAAATATAAGTGTACCGGTGATGTAGTGGACTTTAGAACTAGGCCTGGTATATCACTCGATACCTCAATAATGAGTACTATGGATTTAGATGGAGTAACATGCTTGACTGGTAGATTTCTATGATTAAACCAAAAAGCCTACATGTTGTAATATTAACTAACTACACTGGTTAGTTAACCCCCGTATAATCCTTTTGCTTACTCTCACTTTTAGAGTAAGGATACCCCTAGAACAACCTGCTAAGCCATTCCTTTCTTTTTCCACACCAATTAAAATTGTTTCGTTTCACCTTTACACCTTAGCCTATCGTGTAGATTAAAGCCTATTTTAATCAATGTTGCTAGTTGCTTTCGTGTAAAGTCTTGTAGTTCGTGCGTCAAAGTGAAATTTCTCTATCTCTGTAAAGGTCGGGAAAATTACACAATGCAATGGGAATATTTTGTAGCTCGTGTATTTTGCTACTATCGCGATTATACATTATGTCCGAAGAAAAAAAATTAAAAGGAAGAATCAACCGGACAAATGATGATAGTGAAGACGGTGAATTACACCGAGATTTATGATGTATTATTGGCAAGCAAAAAAAAGCTGGAAAGAAAGATAGTCGGTTCATTGAGCTTATACCGAAGAAATTATTTGAAAGGATCGATTATTCGTTGATACGTGTAAAAATCGACGATGTAAAGTATTGTAAAAAGTGGCCAATATCACCACTTATTTTGTAAAAGTATGTAAAGTTCGGGATGTAAGGGAAGTTGACCGTTATGGGAACGCCAACTTAGGTTGTCTTTGTCATTTCTATGATCAAGGCGTTTGTTCATATGTTCGAGTCCTTGTCATGGAACGGTTAGGAAAAGTTACTAGCAACCGCATCATATTTGTTGGCTTTAATCTATTTGTTTTGTTTATTTTATTTAACAACTATTTTACTTCTCTTTTCCTGATAACTAACCTTAGGATCTACTCGAATGAGGATGTGTACGAGCGTGGATGTCTATTTCGTCGTTACGGCCATGTATGCATGTCTCAGCTGCCTTGTTTGACGACGACCTTCGGTGAAAGTCAGAAGCTCCATACCCTATATCATTATTCATCTTAAAAAGAATGATTAAACCCAAGCCTATTTATAAATACCCAATTTACCTTTTGACTTGTTACTCTTTAGCTCTAGAGGTGGAGATGTGTATCATTGTCAAGCCTATGATACGAAGCTAATCACGACCGAGCAAATGAGTGTACCACTAAAACGTTACACCCTGGATTAGTTGAGTGATCTGAGTGTTTTCTGTTAGCCACATTTTTATTAAAGTGGTTGTCATTAAATATTTCCGAGCCTTGTATAAGAAAGACTTAGTTTACGGAAATTTATCTAAGCTAATTGGGCCTAGGTGTCGGGCTTAAGTCCATTGGTAATAGGTCTGGCCCAAAGTCAAGCCCAACAAATATTTGATGACATCAAATAACGTCACTTTATTATATCATTTATCCCATCTGTTTTGCCAACTTTTATATAATTATTGCATTATTTGGTACTTAATTGCTTTAAAGTTGATAAATGCAGTAATTCAGGAGTGTTTTGTGAAGACAAGCTAAAAGGCGCATAATTTAGAGCTAAAACGAAGACATTTGAAGATTGCTGAATTTTCACCAATACGCCATATCCAGCAAAAGAGATACGGCGTATCATCGCCAAGACTTCACAAGAAAACGCGTTTGACCAATTCCCAATACGGCGTATCAATGCTGTCTACATACGCCATATCCATGAAGATAACTATTCGAACATGCAGTAAATCAAGTAAATTGGTAATATATCTAGAATTTTATTATGAAACGTAGCGCGCACTCTAAGATCAGCCCAATACTGCGTATCGACCTAGCCAGAAACGCGTATCGAGTCTTATTTTTAACACTAAAAAATAAAGACTCAAAAATAAAGTGAGTTTTCAATGTTCAATATCATAGTCTTATACCATACTCATTAAGAGACAAATTTTAGAAGAGAAGATCAACTACCAAGGTCAAGCATGATCACGAATCCATAGAACACATCGGTGTAATTTTTACTCTCGTAATCGTTCATTTCATTGTTTGACCACGCTAGTATAATACAATTGGTTTGTGGCTAATACCCTCGTAATAGACATCTTAATGAAAGTTTAATGTTTGTTTGTTTTAATGAAATCATTTTCTTAATTAATCGTTGATTGATTATATGTTTACACTCATACTTGTTTATGTTTTTGAATAGCGAACTATCGATTCACTGGGTCTAGTGATAACCTAAAAAAAGTAATCTAGATACCATGATACTCTCCATATTGTGCTTTAAAATACTAAGGGACCAATAGGTACATAAATAATTTATGTCTTTAGTCTTTAAAAAATGAGCTTAGTTTTGGACCGGTAGGTGATCCGTTTATGTGTCAACAATCATGCCTCTGTAATTAAACTGGAAAAAGATTTAAATATGGACTACAGTATATAAAACGCCATCAAACAAAAAGTGGGAGAAAGTCTCTGGGCTAGATTTCTAAAAACCGAATCACCACTCACCTGCTTTAATACCCTAAGATAATTATATTTTAACTAAATGATGCTTTATTCGGATGGTTTAAAATTGTGATAGGATTAATCGTGTCTAGGTCTTAGGATGATGACCCGCCTAAGTCTTAAGAATGATATAGCCCCGCCTCAAGATAAGTAAATCATTGCACTAAAACAAACAAACCAACATTGAACCGTAATTAATATGGCTAATACAGTTTTCTATCATTGGCTTGTATCCACTTTTCTATCTTCTAATTGTTCTTCTTTTGTGTTATGTTTATTGAATTGATAGTTGTTTCCACCAAACTGTGCAGACGACTCAGGCTAAAAATCCCCCTAAATTAAATAATACAAGCAAATATACAAAGTTTAACCAGTAAATAGACTAATTAAAATACTGATTGAATATAGGATTAATGTTTCATTCATATGTCTCTTGTCAAAGGCCTCAAAGACTAAGTCCTGGCTATGGCACCGACGTCTGTCTCATCTGAACTTTGGTGCAATCAACCATTTAGCTAGACACGGTCTTGTTCGTGGTCTCCCTAAGCTTAAATTTGAAAAGGACCATTTGTGTTCTGCTTGTGCAATGGGTAAAAGCAAGAAGAAACCCCACAAACCTAAATCTGAAGACACCAACCAAGAAAAACTCTATCTTTTACACATGGATCTTTGTGGACCAATGCGTGTCGCAAGTGTTAATGGAAAGAAGTACATCCTCGTCATTGTCGATGATTACTCTCGATTCACATGGGTTAAGTTCTTAAGGTCAAAAGATGAAGCTCCAGATTTCATAATCAAGTTTCTCAAGATGATCCAAGTGCGGCTTAAAGTGACTGTCCGAAGAATCAGAACAGATAATGGAACTGAATTTGTTAATCAAACTTTGCGTGAATATTATGAGAAGATTGGCATCTCTCATGAAACATCTGTTGCTCGCTCTCCACAGCAAAATGGTGTCGTTGAAAGACGTAATCGTACGCTAATTGAAGCTGCCCGCACAATGTTGATTTACGCAAAAGCTCTGTTATTCCTATGGGCAGAAGCAGTTGCTACAACATGTTACACCCAAAATTGTTCCATCATACGTCTTCGACACGGCAAAACACCATATGAGCTTTTACATGACAAACCTCCTGACTTATCATTTTTCCATGTATTTGGTGCACTTTGCTATCCGACAAATGATAGTGAGAACTTGGGTAAGTTACAACCAAAAGCTGATATTGGTATTTTCATTGGTTATGCACCCACAAAGAAAGCATTTCGAATTTACAACCGACGTACCAGACGAATCATTGAAACAATTCATGTAGACTTTGATGAGCTGACTGCGATGGCTTCTGAACACAGCAGTTCAGGACCCGCACTTCATGAAATAACTCCTGCAACAATCAGTTCAGGACTCGTGCCAAACCCTCCTCCTTCAACACCGTTTGTACCACCCTTAAGAACTGATTGGGATATATTGTTTCAACCGATGTTTGATGAATTACTCACTCCTCCACCAAGTGTTGATCTCCCAGCCCCTGAAGTCATTGCTCCAATTGATGAAGTAGTTGCTCCAGTTCCCGTTGTATCAACCGGATCACCTTCCTCAACAACAGTTGACCAAGATGCACCATCACCAAGTAACTCTCAAACAACACCCGAAACTCAACCTCCCGTCATTCCTAACGATGTTGAAGAAGACAATCATGATATTGAAGTTGCACATATGGGTAATGATCCGTACTTTGGTATCCCAATTCTAGAAATCCCTTCTGATCAATCTTCATCGTCGGATTCTATTCATACAATTGTGCATCCCGATCACCAAATTTCTGAACACAATAGCAAATGGACTAAGGATCACCCACTTGAAAATATAATCGGTGAACTCGATAGACCAGTTTCCACAAGGCTGCAGTTACATGAGCAAGCTCTTTTCTGTTACTACGATGCTTTCCTCACTGCTGTTGAACCCAAGACATATAAAGATGATTTGACTCAATCCTGCTGGATCGAAGCAATGCAAGAAGAGCTCAATGAGTTCGAACGGCTTAAAGTATAGGAGCTCGTAACCCGACCAGATAAAGTTATGGTTATTACTTTGAAGTGGATCTACAAAGTAAAGATAGATGAACTGGGAGGTATTATAAAGAACAAGGCTCGATTAGTGGCTTGTGGTTACCATCAAGAAGAGGGAATTGATTTTGAAGGGTCTTTTGCTCCGGTTGCAAGATTAGAGGCTATAAGGATTTTTCTTGCATTTGCCGCTCACATGAACATGGTCGTCTACCAAATGTATGTAAAGACTGCGTTTCTGAATGGTAATTTGTGGGAAGAGGTTTATGTTCGCCAGCCGGACGGTTTTGTGGATCCAGATAACCCCAATCACGTGTACAAGCTAAAGAAAGCTCTTTATGGGTTAAAACAAGCTCCACGCGTGTGGTATGACATGTTGTCTTCGTTCTTGATATCCTAAGACTTCTCTAAAGGCTCAGTGGATCTTACTTTGTTCATCTGTAAGGAAGGCAAGGAATTACTTCTGGTACAAATATATGTCGATGATATTATCTTTGCTGCATCTACACCTGAACTTTGTGACCTATTTGCTAAAATCATGTGTTCAAAATTTAAGATGTCAATGATGGGAAAAATCTCATTTTTCTTAGGATTACAGATTTTTCAAAATCCCAGAGGCATCTTTATTAACCAGTCAAAATATGCCCTTGAATCTTTAAAGAAATACGGCTTTGATTCTTGTGACCCAGTAGATACTCCCATTGTGGAGAAATCCAAACTGGATGATGATAAAAAAGGGAAAGCCGTTGATCCATCACATTATCGTGGTATGATTGGAACCCTCCTTTATCTCACAGCCAGTAGACCTGACCTACAATTTGCTATATGCATGTGTGCCCGGTATCAGGCTCGGCCTACCGAAAAGCACTTACTTATGGTCAAAAGGATCTTTCGGTATCTAAAAGGAACCGTCAATCGGGGACTATGGTATCCGAAGGATTCTTCAAATGCACTAACAACATTTGCAGATGCGGATCATGATGGTTGTCAAGATACACGCCGTAGCACATCTAGTAGTATGTAGTTCTTGGGAGATACACTTGTTAGTTGGTCCTTAAAAAGGCAGAAGAGCGTTGCAATATCCATTATGGAAGCTGAATATATTGCTATGTTGGGATGTTGTGCTTAAATCCTTTAGATGAGATCACAGCTTACTGACTATGGCCTTGGTTTCAATAAAATTCCAATATACTGTGATAACAAAAGCGATATTGCCTTATCCTACAACAATGTTCAACATTCTAGGTCAAAGCATATAGACATCAGATTTCACTTTATCAAGAAGCATGTTGAGAATGGGGTGATTGAATTTTACCTTGTCAATATGGAGTATCAATTGGCGAACATCTTCACAAAAGCCCTCGCAAGAGAAAGAATTGATTGTTTATCAAGGTTGCAAAAATCGCTAGGCGCTAGCTAGGCGGTCGGGTATAGCCTAGCGATTAATCGGTTAGGCGGAGATTGATCGGGGATTTATCAGATCGGACTTTTTATATATATAATTATAAAATTTTGAAAATATATGCCTGATTTAGCTGATTTTTGTGTGATATGGCCGATTTATCCTCGATTTGGCCGATTCCTATCCCTAACCAAGTTGGCCGATTTAGCTGATTTTTGTCTGATTTGGCCGATTTTTGTCCAATTTAGCCGATTTATGCTCGATTTGATCGATTTTTATCCGATTAATCGGTATGTTTACCGATTTTTGACCAAACTGATTAATAACGCCGATTAGTGAAAATCAATGCGGTTAATCCCCGCCTAGCGCCTAGGCGCTGATTAATCAGCCGCCTAGACCGATTTTTGCAACACTGATGTTTATCAACAAGCTGTGAATGCGGAGTTTTACGCCAGAAACTATGAAACTATTGGCAGATGAAGTTGATGAATAGTGGTGGTACCTATTCAAATATCCTGTATCATATGTATATATTCTAAAAACCAAAAAAACCAAAAAGATTTTTCCTTTTCAGAAATTTTTTATAAAAACAAAATACAAAAATATAAAATCTTCAAAACCAAATAAAAATTAAAAAATGATAAAAATATAAAAAGAGGTAATAATGACATGTCTTCTGAAAATCGATAACATTTACGGTCTTAGAAATGTCATTCAATAATGATACGATGCTGTAAATAAAGTTCGAGCAGAAGTTAATATGTTTTCAAAACATGCCAAATGGCTTGCTATTATTTTAGATAGCAACCCGATCATCATCTTAAAGGCAAGTATTTCATAAAGAAAACTTGGCCTCTCAACGGGAATTTATTCTCGGGCATGGTCTACTTTATGACCATGCAAGGGTTTGTGATTACTTTGCATCACAACCCGTGCTCCCAATAATTCCATAAGTGTATGTGTCAGTGCATTTATGTGTGACAATAAAAGAAATCTTATTTACAATTGGTGTTTGTTTTTCATGAATATAACATTGCTTCATCAGAAAATGCTTTTTATAAGACATTTGACTTCTCAAACAACGACTACAGCTCTTTAAATAGAAAACAGGTCATTGTTTGAGGGGGAGAAAATGTCAAACCTCTTCTTCAAAAAATTATATGATAAAAGAATAAAGGTTTTTAAACAATAACTGAATATCATTTGTTACGGAAAGTTAATTAAATTTAGCTTATGTGTGCCTTACATGCTATTTGTTTATGCCTTGAGTGAGAATATGTGCATGTTTAAGTTGTTAGGTATATTAGTTAAAATTATAGGGACTAAATGTGTCATTGTGCTAATTTTTTTATACCTATGAAATCTCATATCAAAAAATGAAAAAGATCTCAAAACCTAGGGGGTGAAAGTGTCAAAAACCAAATTAGTCTTATAACACTCCCACCCTACCCCTCCCCAATCAAAACAACACACACTAATAAACCATCCCTCCCTCTCACAAATCGCCACACACTCGTTCTCGAAATCCAGACTAAATCGTGCTTAAGGTATTATTAAAACCTTGTTCTTCATACTCTAATGATCACATATCTCTAAGGAATTTAGTTTTTACAAAGTTTTAATTTCGAAAAACCCTAAAAGTCATTTAGGGTTCTTAAAAATTAAAACTAAATGAAAACTCAAATTGATAGAGGGGTTTTATTTATTATTGATTGTTAATAACACATTCATAACAGTTTTTCAATATAAATATCACATGAGTTTGATTTGAGTGATTTTGTATATCGAAAATATGGAAAGTTGAGTTTTAGTTGAAAAAGGTTGTGGGATTTGTGTTTAATATGTTAGTGAATGTATGTGTGCCTTGAACTCTAAATCGTGTGTGTTTGTTCGTGCGTATGATTTGTTCTTAGAATAAAAATTGCTCATTTGACTAACTGTTGCTGAATCCGAGACTATATGATGTTAAAAATGTTCTTGGGAATGTTGTGTTAACATTGAGATGACAAAACACTTGATAAACTCGAATTCAAATTCAAGATTTTTAAGACATACCCGAATTCGGAGTATTTGTAGTCCATGAATTTGCAACCCTACTTGTTATCTGAATTAGCAAGATATTAGTTACACGCGAATTCGCAGGCAGTAGTATTATACGAATTGGCAATGAACCTGTAGACCATGAATTGGCAGTTTCTGTGTCTTCCAAATTCGCAATGAACCTTCAGTTTCCGAATTTGCAATAAGTCTTCAACGTTCGAATTCGCAATCAGCCTTTACAGTCCGAATTTGCAATTTGATGTAGGATTCGAATTCGTAGACCCCTATGACATCCGAATTCACAGTTTGATGTAGGATCTGAATTTGCAGACTCCTTTGACATCCGAATTTGCAATTTGCATTAGGTTTCGAATTCGCAGATATCTTAAGTATCCGAATTAGCAGTATGGTATAGGGTCCGAATTAGCAGTTTTCACTTTAAAACCAAATTCACTCATACTTAATGGATTCAAAAAGGCTAATTATCATAAACACATAGATTCTAACCAAAAGGTGACTTAAAACTTGTGTTAGGTAGCAAATTTAAAATTGATTATCTTTGAAATCTAATTAAGTTAAAATTGGATTACTTCAACTAAGACAATTTAAATTCACTCTGTCATCGGTTATCTTTCTAAATGTGTTACACGCATTAAGTGCCAATTCAGGGTCTCATGATATAGTGTCTATATAAACTTGGTTATATATTAACTTATCGGCTCTTTTCATTAGAGAATAGTAAGATATTTTACCTGCATAAGAATAAACAACAAGCTTCCCCCCTGGGACGATGCTCTATGTTTAGGGAAACAAAGGTTGTACAATGCTTGTAGTTTGCAATACGATTGAGCACCACATTCAAGCCCAAGGAACCCACCTTTCAAGTTGCTCTGGATGTTCTCTCTCTCTCTCTCACTCCTTTTTATCCAGCCTTTTTGATCACTGCAAGTGTACCTACCATCTACATGCAGGAGTTCTGGGCTACAGTTACCTATCAAAAGCATCACATCAGATTTAAGATAAACAAGAAGTGCCATTCCTTTGATATGGATACTTTAAGAAACATGCTTCAGATGTATCCAAAACTTCCTGGATAGGAGTTTGTAGATCCTTGTTTGAATGAGGTTTATATACTTACTTTCTGAGAGAACTTTGGCTACTCTGGCGGTTCATACATTAACTCTTTGATGTGAATGTTGATATTGTTACACTTATCTTGGAGAACTTTTAGGAACCCTCATCAACAAGTTGTTTTAGTGGTAAGTAACCAGAATTAAAACCAAACTTCGTTTTCTTTCTAGGGATCAGTAAACTTTGGGATTTGTATCACCCGAAGAAAGTTGACTATGTTTATTCTTTGGGAAGACTAGTTATCAGATCGAAGATACAAGGAGTCAAGAAAAGAAACAAAAATTCATGTTTACCAAGATTCACAAAAGTTATCATTATATCATTCATAATCACAGACCAAATCCATTCAAGACGAAACTAGGTAGTATTGCACATGTGCTGCCTAATGATTGGTCTTATTCTCAGAACATATAAGATTCATTCCTTTAGCATGAAAGAAATTGTTCAAAGATACGGTTTGCCTTCTTCCTAGACTTTCTATACCATGTACAAGCAATGAAAGAATCTGAAGGTACAAAAGAGCTTACCAATGTTCTTTGCTACTTAAATGTTGTGCTCAACCTAAACCAAATATATGGTAGTCGATCTTCCAGGGACAAAGACTGTTTATGAAGGACCAAAGCCTATCCTCTGATAAAGAGTCAAGAAGCAACGGGCTAAGGTAGCAAAGTCTGGAAAGAAAAAGCAGCCAGCTCCTAGATTGGAAACTCTCTCTGACATAGCATTGACTAAGGCTGAACAAATGAAACTGGCCATTAAAAGAAGCAAAACACAACTTCACATCTTCCTCTCTTGATGAATGCATGTCATCTAAATTTGTCTCTAGTATTTGGACTCTGGCTACTCCAAGCATATGACCGGAGATCGCTCTTAGCTCACCAAGTTTGTCAATAAGTTTTTGGGTACATGTCGCAAATCATGAAAATTGATACATGTGGCAAAGATATTGGGTTTATGTTGATTATCAGATTAGCAATGTTACGATATTAGCGCTTTATACGTGGAAGGTCCTTTAGACCACAACTTGATTCTTTTGTTGGCCAATTTTTGTGATTGCGAACTTGAAGTTTCTTTTCGTCAAACACACCGACTTCATTTGGAATTTAGAAGGTAATGATCTCTTAACTGGATGTCTCAGACGGCAATAATATGCTATACTTTGCTCTTAGAGATATGATGCGCGGTCATCTCCTATATGTCTTTGTTCAAAGGGCCTCAAGACTAAGTCCTGGCTATGGCACCGACGTTTGTCTCATCTGAACTTTGGTGCAATCAACCATTTAGCTAGACATGGTCTTGTTTGTGGGTCTCTCACCTGTAAGTCTTAAATTGAAAAGGACCATTTGCTGTTATGCTGTGTGCAGATGGGTTAAAAGTAAGAGAAACCCCACAACTCTAAAAACTGAAGACACCAACATGAAAAAGCTCTATCTTTTAGTACACATGGCTCTTTGTGGTCCAGTTGCGTGTCAGCGCAAGTATTATGAAGAAGTTCATCTGTCGATTGTCGATGATTACTTATCGATTCAATGGGTTAAGCGTTCTGTTAAGGTCACAAAGATGGAAGCTCATGTTTACATAATCAAGTTTCACAAGTTGTAAGAAGGGCGGGGCGGGTTTAAAAGTGACTGTATCAGATATAATAGAGCAGATTAATGGAACTGAATTTGTTAATCAACTTTTGCGTGAAGGATTATGAGAAGATTGCATCTCTCATGTAACATTGTTTGCTGCTCTCCATAGCAAAATGGTGGTCGTTTTAAAAGAGTAATCATACGCTAATTTGAAGTTGCTCCCCACAATGGTGATTTTTGCAAAAGCCTCCTATTATTCTTATGGCAGAAGCAGTTGTTACAGCCATGTTACACCCAAAATCGTTCCATCATATGTCCTTTCGACATGGCAAAAAATCACCATAAGAGCTTTTACATGATAACCTCCCGATTATAAATTGTTTATGTATTTTTGGCTGTGTCTTTGCTATCGACACAAATGATAGTGAGAATGGTTAGAAGTTACAACCAAAAGGTATTGGTATTTTCATTGGTAATGACACCACACAAGTAAAGCATTTCAAATTTACAACCGGACGGTACTAGATGAATCATCTGAAACATATTTCATGTAGACTTTGATGAGCTGACTGTGATGGCTTCTGAACACAGCAGTTCAGGAATGGAACTTCATGAAATGACTCCTGCAATAATCAGTTCAGGACTCATGCCAAACCCTCCTCCTTCAACACCATTTGTCTCAAGAACTGATTGGGATATATTGTTTCAATCCGATGTTGAGTGTGAATTACTATTCCTTTACAAGTTTGTTCTCCCAGCCCTGAAGTCAATGCTCTACTGATGAGTAGTTGCTTTTTTTTTTTTTTTTTACTCTGCAAGTTCACGCTGTATCAAACCGGGATCACTCTCTTCAAACAAAGTTGCACAAGATGCCTACCATCAATCAAGTAACCTCTCAAACAACACCCAAAACTCAACATCTCGCATTCTAATGATGTTGAAGAAGCCTATATTGATATTGAAGTTGCAATATGGGTAATGATCCGTGTACTTTGGTATCCTCAATTCAAAGAAAATCCTTCTGATCATTCTTATCTATCGGATTATGATTCATACAATTGTGCATCCAGTCACCAAAATTCTCAACACAATAGCATATGGACTAAGGGGATCACCCACATGAAAAATATAATCGGTTGTACTCTCGATAATAACCAGTTTCCAACGGTTGCTGTTACATGTGCAAGCTTTTTTTGTTACTACGATGATTTCCTCATGCTTTGTTGACCAAGATCAGTTTATAAAAGAGCTTTGACTCAATCCTGCTGGATTGAAGCAATGTAAGAAGAGCTCAATGAGTTTGAATGCCTTGAAGTATAGGAGCTCGTACCCCGACCAGATAAAGTTATGGTTATTACTTTGAAGTGGATCTACAAAGTAAAGCTAGATGAACTGGGAGGTATTCTAAAGAACAAAGGCTGTTATTTTAGTGGCTCATGGTTACAGTCATCAAGAAGAGGGAATTGATTTTGAAGAGTCTTTTGCTCTGGTTGCAAGATTAGAGGCTATAAGGATTTTTCTCGCGTTTGCCGCTCACATGAACATGGTTGTCTACCAAATAGATGTCAAGACTGCGTTTCTAAAAGGGAATTTGCGGGAAGAGATTTATGTTAGCTAGCAGGATGGTTTTGTGGATCCAAATAACCCCAACCACGTATACAAGTTAAAGAAAGCTCTTTATGGGTTGAAACAAGCTCCACGCACGCTGTATGATATGTTGTATTTGTTCTTGATATCCCAAGACTTCTTCAAAGACTTAGTGGATCCTACTCAGTTTATTCGTAAGGAAGGCAAGGAATTACTTTTGGTACAAGTATATGTCGATGATATTATCTTTGCTGCATCTACACCTGAACTTTGTGACTTATTTGCTAAAATCATGTGTTCAAAATTTAAGATGCCAATGATGGGAAAAATCTCATTTTTCTTAGGATTACAGATTTTTCAAAATCCTAGAGGCATCTTTATTAACCAGTCAAAATATGCCCTTGAATCTTTAAAGAAATACGGTCTTAACTCTTGTGACCCAGTGGATACTCCCATGGTGGAGAAATCCAAACTGGATGAAGATAAAGAAGGGAAAGCAGTTGATCCATCACACTATCATGGCATGATTGGCACCCTCCTTTATCTCACAGCCAGTAGACCTGACCTATAATTTGCTATATGCATGTGTGCCCGGTATCAGGCTAGGCCTACAAAAAAGCACTTACTTGCGGTCAAAAGGATCTTTCGGTATCTAAAAGGAACCGTCAATCGGGGACTATGGTATCCGAAGGATTCTTCAATTGCACTAACAACATTTGCAGATGCGGATCATGATGGTTGTCAAGATACACGCCGTAGCACATCTGGTAGTATGTAGTTCTTGGGAGATACACTTGTTAGCTGGTCCTTAAAAAGGCAGAAGAGCGCTGCAATATCCATTATGGAAGCTGAATATATTGCTATGTCGGGATGTTGTGCTCAAATCCTTTGGATGAGATCACAGCTTACTGACTATGGCCTTGGTTTCAATAAAATTACAATGTACTGTGATAACAAAAGCGTTATTGCCTTATCCTGCAACAATGTTCAACATTCTAGGTCCAAGCATATAGACATCAGATTTCACTTTATCAAGAAGCATGTTGAGAATGGGGTGATTGAATTTTACCTTGTCAATATGGAGTATCAATTGGCGAACATCTTCACAAAAGCCCTCGCAAGAGAAAGAATTGAATGTTTATCAAGGTTACAAAAATCGCTAGGCGCTAGCTAGGCGGTCGGGTACCGCCTAGCGATTAATCGGTTAGGCGGAGATTGATCGGGGATTTATCGGATTGGACTTTTTATATATAAAATTATAAAATTTTGAAAATATATGCCCGATTTAGCTGATTTTTGTGTGATTTGGCCGATTTATCCCCGATTTGGCCGATTCCTATCCCTAACCAAGTTGACCGATTTAGCTGATTTTTGTCTGATTTGGCCGATTTTTGTCCAATTTGGCCGATTTATGCTCGATTTGATCGATTTT
>BQNB010060974.1:0-36697 GCA_026074375.1 Tanacetum coccineum
GTTCGATCAGCTAGTTCGATCCGCTAGTTCGGTCCGTTAGTTCGATCCCGCTAGTTCGATCAGCTAGTTCGATCCCGCTCGTTCGATCAGCTAGTTCGATCCCGCTCGTTCGATCAGCTAGTTCGATCCCGCTCGTTCGATCAGCTAGTTCGATCCCGCTCGTTCGATCGTTGAGGTTTTCCGCTCGTTCGATCGTTGAGGTTTTCCGCTCGTTCGATCGTCTAGTTCGAGTCCGCTAGTTCGATCGCTTGTTCGAGTCCACTAGTTCGATCGCTTGTTCGAGTTCGCTCGTTCGATCGGTTGTTCGAGTCCGCTAGTTCGATCGCTTGTTCGAGTTCGCTAGTTCGATCGCTGCGATTTGTCACTCGTTCGATCCTTGCGATTTCCGCTCGTTCGATCGCTTGTTTTTCGCTCGTTTTTCACGCGTTTGGTGCCAACGTTTTTCTGCTCGTTTTTTTCTCTTCGTTTCACCCGAGTATCACCAAAACGAACGCTTCCAAACTGCCGAATCCAATAAGCTTATCACAACAAAAAAAACCACGAAATCCACCCGAGGCGATTGATACCAATTATAGGAACCGATTTAACACTTCCACTTCATAACACGAACCACGATTCAAGAAAAGAGAGAGAGACGAAATTAGAGAGAGAAGAGAGAGAGATGAGATAGAAAAGAAAATAGATTTTGTGAAAAAAGATTAAAAAACTAGATATTTTCATATGAAAATATCTATATATATATTTAGATATTTTAGAAAATATCTAAATATATATATACCCCTACACATTTAATGTGACGCGCGGGATATATAACTAGGACTCGGGCTCGGGTTTTGCTTGGTATTAAACCCGAAACATATACAATATTAGATTAACTATCGAGCCCGATTCCCGAAATTATCCTGTTACAACATTAACTAATTAAAGACCGAAGCTCCATCGTAGAGTGACCGAGCTTCCTTGTTCGTCTCAATAAATTGAGGCCAACAATATCAAAACAAACGCACCCTTTTGGTATTACAACGAAAACCAAACGCACCCCTTTGGTGTGAACATGAAAACCAACGCACCTTTTGTTGGTGGTGACTGCCAAACGCACCATTGTGGTGGTGGCAGCCAAGCAACCCGCACCCTACACGGTGTTATAAACACCAAATGTACCCTAATCTACGCCAAACCAAACGCACCCCTCTGTGGTGAAACACCACAGCCAAACGAACACCCCAAACGCACCCTTGTGCTTTTGTCAAAACCAGCCGCACCCTTTTTGTGCCAAACCCACACCGAACGCACCATTTGTGGTGCCGAAAACACACCAACGCACCCTTGGGGCTACGAACCACGAAACCGACGCACCCTCATGGGTTTGAGACCCAACCCGACGCACCCTTGGCTGTTTTAATACAAACCAAACGCACACATTTGGTGACTGTGAACAAAACCGGACGTACCCTTGGCGGTATAACAAAACCGAACGCACCCTTCTTGTTGCTGTGATGATGGCGGTGATGACAAGGAGTGGTTCGAAGGTGGGGGTGTGGCGACAGTGGGGGTTCGGTGGTGGTGGTATGACTGTCGTGGCGCGTGGTGGTGGGGATCGGATAGATCCGGGAAGGATCTATCTTTTTATCATTTTGGGACTCGCCGAAAAAAGTCGCCCGAAAAGTTTTCCGGCGGCGGCACTGCAGCTGTGACGGTAGCCGGAGGTGGCTGCCGGAATGGGGGGAGAGAGATGACATGGGTGTGTGTGTGTTGTTTATTTGTTATGAATGAAAAAGATATATAATTTTTTTATATATATATAAAAGTTTAATAATGAAATAGAAATTTAATAATAGTTTAGGGTTTATTTTGTAAATTTTTATATAGTCTTTGATAACTATCGGTTCGGGATTCGTTTGAGCCACTTATCGGACGATTCAAAATACGAAACTTGCGCCATTGTTTTCCAAATCATTTTTCTGATAAAAATGAGTATTTATTTGATAGTATTTCACAAATATTTTCATAACATTTATAAAAATATCTGTTATTTATTTTGTGAACCGGTTACGCCTTGTTTGAAATAAAAATGAAAAAAAACAAATTTCTAGCTCATATATTCGCGTTATCAACAAACGTTTTCGAATAAAATGATGACTAATTTATTAAATATTTTTATTTAATAAAAAAAGTGTTAATTAAATATAACATAATTATTTTCTCGTTTCTAAATCTTGCGAGGGCATTTCAGTCACCTTCTGACTGTTTTCGGGTCTCGGTCAAAACTAAAAAGTTGTCAGGAATGTCGTTTTACATCAAATTGCTTTAGAGTCCGAATAATGAAAACGTGATTTAGCTGTTCGTTTCCGATAAATCAACCTAGGAATAACATATATCTCCTTTAAATATGTTCCGAAAAATTACCGGTTACGCGGTAATCGCTTTTATGTGAAAATAAAAGACCAAAAGTCAAAAGTCAAGTCAGACTTGAAAAGTCAAAGATTGAAATCGTCATTCAAAATTTCGAAAATTCTCGGATGTTACACATACAATCATAAATGAACACAATAGGGAGTTTAGCCAAGCATGTTAAAGATAAAGCAAAAATAATAATGAATCAAGCAACAAGACATATTAAACGATTAAGATAATCTTACTTGATTAAAACATAAATTAAAAGAGTTACAATAGGGTTTTGAGACCTTAAAATCGTCCTAATAAGCTGCCAAACGAACTTGGGTTCGTCTCCCTTTTTTACTCTAAAGTTACACACCTAAAACCCTAAAAACGGATTTGTATATATAGATAAATTGCTGCAACGGCATCGCGTTTTAATCGTGACGCCGTCGTGAAAGAGAATATTCTAGATCTTGGGCCGGGTCGTGCGAGCTGACGCCGTCATGAAAGGTTGTGACGCCGTCACGAAGTGGGTTGTGACGGCATCGTGTAGAACTGGTGACGCCGTCTCCAGCCGCTGAGAACATAATCTTGAGAGATGTTGGTGTAGGTCCGTAGTCTCTTCCGTTTCTTCTCCAAATGAGCCCAAGTCACGTGTATTTCCTCCAAATGCCTTCCAAATGCTAAATTCTTGAAAAGAAACGATTAAGTACATATTTTGGTCATAAATGCATGATTTAGGAGGTTAAATGACCCCAAAAAAGTGTATAAAATAACACCTCATCAAATACCCTTACACTTGGGATTTGTTTATCCTCAAGCAAATGGGCTTTTCTACCTAGACAATAGTAGTATTAGGGTCATTTAACCTACTCTTTAAAAGCATTTTACAACACAACCTTCTAGACCTCGTAATTAAAAGCACGGAAAATAAATACTAGCACCTCACATAAGTGTTTGGGATTCTCTCTTTCACTCGGGTGTATAATAAATTATAACATAAGGGGGAAACAGAAAATCAACACTCATTACCTATCATAGCATATAAATTACCATAGGCTTGGTAAAAGATCAAACCTCCACCGCTAGGCGCAAGCATTATTCATTACTATCTAAGAGGTCTTTTTAAAGGGTTGTGGGGTGTAGGTGTAAGATAACATATAATAGAAACGGAAACGGATGTGATACATTTGGGTGGCTTTGGGTGAATTTGGAGTGGAAGGGTTAGCTAATTATTTATATGAATACATGCTGGTTTGGTTGCTAAGCCAAAACTCGGATGAAGATATACAAACTCTACACAACTCTACATCAATCTCTTTCTTTTTCTTTTCTATTTTTCTCTTTTTTTTCTTTTTTTTTGAATAACATAATACATCATAGCATAGGGTTTATAACACGTACCCCTACACTTGAGCTTTTTACATACTCGATTATTTATAATCCAACTAATGACCCGATTTGAGGTAGATCAAAATAACATGGAGATCATCTAACAAACATATAGGGGTATTGACTTAACTTTTCTTCCCCATTCTTTGGAGAAATAAATACTACCATGAATTCCAATCGTCTCAAAACAGTATTTACAAGGATAAGGACTTAGCAACCGTGTACTCAAATAATAAAATTGGGTTAAACACAATAATGTACTAAAAGCAAGTACATACAATGTAGGCTAAGGAGATTTGGGTGTAACGATTGGTTTAAGGGTTGACAATGCTCTTCATTAATAGTCCGGCTTAACCAGAAAATTACGAGAACCGTGAAAAAGGATAGGCTCGGAGGGTTGTACTAGGGGTATCATGCACTAAAGGTGAGTGCATGGCAAGGGTGTGGGATATTTACATGATCGGTGTGATCATCATAACAATTACAGGTCTAAAACATGGGTTAATCCTAATGCCTCTTATCAAGCAAATCCTAAAATATTTACTATGCGGGTCTCGGAGGATACATACCAAAAAAAAATTCTAGAATTTCTTATACTATTCGGTACACTCATATAATGTAATACCGATATCAATTGCTCTAGGTAAAAGGCGACAAATGCACCACAATGTACAACTATCGTTATCGGCGAGATAGATTCATATGACTGCTCACTCTTAATCTCTGAGAAAGTATAAAGGTAAAATACAAACGTGGGTTTCAATAATAGATACCCGAATTCCTATTGGATCTTTAAAGGCGAACCTTACTGTCTTGGGGTGGCATTCTTGAGGGTTTTTGTGCTAGTCTTACATATTTCGTTGGTCTTGTGTCATAAAAAAAATTAAATTTGGTCACATTAAACTTTTTATTGTCTATGTTTCGATATATTAACCCATCATTTTAAAGGACAAGCAAATGGCAAAAATGAAAGATAATAAAAATTCTAAGGTTTATTCCCCCCCCTACACTTAAGTTGAACATGTACCTAATTTCTATAGAAAGTACCCGTAAGGAAACGAATATTAAAAGGGAAAAGGGAAAAACATGTTAAAGAACTAGTACTCCACTGGTTTGCTCATAATGGAGTAAGGAAAGAAACATGCGATAACTGGTTAAATCGTCTCACCAAGTAATCTTACAATCTCGAAACTTCTACGAAACTTTCATGCTTCTTCTCAATCAAATATAACCTGTATCAAAGACAAAAGACAATACACCAAGCATAACATTGTCGCGATGATATTAATATACAAAATGAATATTGGGTCGACTCTATAAAGCTAGTAAAGTTAGGGATGAGAGAATTGTTAGAACTCTTGGTTTGCATGTTTATTAAAGAATTTTTAACTTTCTCATTAAGTGTTGTATTAGTTTTTATTTTCAAAATAGTATTGAAATTTTTGAGTTTTCTGTAATCTGGGCGTTTTGACGCCGTCAGGGATATCCTGAGCCATCACTGGTGTCGTCGGTGACAGCGACGCGTGGGTAAACGTGACGCCATACTCTTCGATCTATATGTTGAAAACTTAATTTCATTTTTGATGAAAAAATTTCCTTTGCACTCATTCTTTTACGTTATTTCCTATACTAAATTCTGCACATAATAAAACCTGGATATTTACAATTCAATCATATGACTCAAAACTGACGCTAATTAATCTAAACAATTTATTTCAAATGTTTGAATTTGGTTCTAAGAACCCCGGTCATATTTCCCCATACACTTAATTTTATTGCAAAATACTTTTGATTGCCAAATAAGACGATGTTACAAGACAAAACAAAAAACATGATTACAAGTAAATTCAACATAATAAAACAAACATTATGGAATTATAAACACACAAGACACTCCTAATATGCGGGGAAGAAAAGTAAAATATTGGTTTTAGTGTTGCATTCCCAAAAGGCGCTTTTCTTTATTTACGTGTCTTGTAGCTAGATCGACTGCACCGTCTTACGTGACTTCTCATTTGTATTCTCTTGATCTCTTTCCTATTTCATTGGTGTTGAATTACCTTGCTTATACTTTCGTCTTCCCTTGTACTTAGGTCCTAAGGGTCAGAGTATCACAAGTAATTAGGGTCTTTTCTCTCACGGTCATCGTTTTTTCCAAGGACAAAGGGTGAGTTTATAGAATCGGTATTTATGTCCTTAAAGTATATACGGTTAAACGCTTCCATCTTATGAGGCATCTTAAATGTGATTTTCTCGTCATCTTTTTTGAAAGTAATCGATCCCTCTTCCTAATCATAAACGAGACCAGTATTCCTTGCAAATGGTTTTCCAAAGACTACTTCTCCTAGGTGGTGATCTATAATGCTAGTGGTATCCTCTAAATCATGAAATTACACTCGTATGTGAAGTTTCCTACGAAAACTTTTAAACCCCTGACTCTTCTGACAAAGTTGTTGTTCTTACTAGGGTTGGATGATTTCTGTCTCGACTTTAGCACTTTATTCATGATCCCATTGTAATGTTGCCTAGACATAACATTAATTGGTGATTCTAAATCAATGTAAGCTTGTCTTTTAAGGAAGTGACCCATCTTGCAAGAGATCTTAATGTTGTTTAAATTTTCGGTTCTTATCTTTGCCTTTACCCAAGATGGTTTGGGGTATTTCAAGAGCCACTCATGATATTCTAATTCCTCCAAGGTGGGGAAGGTATTAAATTATTCAATTTCATCTAACCCGTCTAATGAGTCAACAATACTACTATCCTCAAGCCATGACTCAATTTCTTTCTTTTTCTTAGGATCAAGAAACTCCCTATTAGAGGTAGAACAAGATGGATTCGCATTCTCCATGATGAAGAATGGAATAGTCAATGAAAATTATGAATAAACACACAAAGAAAAGATAGACTACGAGAAAGCTAATGTGTTAAAATTAAAGTCTTACTTGAAAGGATTCAAGCAAGTAGAACTAAGCCAAACTATGATCAAATCCTAACTATTCCCCACGCAGCGGCGCCAAAAACTTGATGCGGTTGTCGTAAGGGACTTCTACAAGAAGTTTTACAACTCCCTAGGCAGAGTACCTAACCATTGTAGTAGTAGTATACGCAAAACTCGGGGGTTGTTATCATTCTCTAAGGAAATAGGTTAGGAAGGCTTGATCACGGTCTAACAGAATTCTAGGGGTTGAGAGAAGATTATTTTTGTATTTTTATATTTTATTAACGAGTAGAGGTAAATCAACTAGGAATGTCGTCTCTAATGACCGGTATGCAACCTATTTAACTATAGGTCGATTTAGAACAACACATGAAAATATATGATAAGTGTAAAATACACATATCCATTTATGCTTAAAATAACCCAATTAAACCCAAAACAGACCAAAAATAGCAAAAATATGCTTGTATTTGTGTTTTGTGTGTGCAGGTACGGATATATCAAAAATCACATGAAAACCGTCAAAAACAAGCAAGCACGGACACGAGAACGAAAGAGTGAACAAAAGCCGAAAGCAAAGCCAGGAAAAGTCAAACCCTCAGTCAAAGTGGTTAAATCATGGTCAACAAAAGTCAACAAGACCCAAAATATTCCACTTAAGCCCCTCAACTTTCAGAAAAGTTCATAAATGGTCCCTAAACCCAAATGGGCCTTACCCGGATCTTTAAGCCCAAAACCCTAGCCCATTTCCCTTTTCATTAACCACAAGGGCCAGTTTTGCAATTTCTAAAACTATTTTATAACTAAAAAGGTAGAAAGGAAAGAGAGGGGCCAATTGTGCTACTATATCAAAGTTATAACAGTTTTAACTGTCAAAAAATTGGGCGCCAAATCCATTTACTATTCATCCATCGTCTCTAACTTTCACCTCAGTCAAAATCAAGGGGCAAATGGAAATCAAAGGGTGCGTTAGTCAATTAAGGAGCTCATAAGTGCAAGGCAAGGGTCAAATCAGTCTTTCCAAGGGATTCATTAGCTCAAGCTCAAGATGAGGCCACGTCAATAATGAAGAAAGCACAAATTCATATGGGTTTTTGTGCTAAAACACTCACAAAAGAAGCACAATGACATCCAAAAGGGAATGACACGCTGGCAATCTTCAGGTGTCCACACAATGATCAAACGGCCACAATTAAAGCCCCAATGATTAGAAGATTTGATGGACAGGATTAAGGATTGGAGATCAAGGAAAGAGAGCCTAGAAGCTTCTCACTCAGCTTATAAATAGGCCTTCACTTCTCACACACATACACGTAGCCTAGATTTAGTTTTAGCTTAAATTTCAATTCCTAGCTTAAATTTGTAATTTTCCTTTTGAGTATTGTAAGCAAACTTTTTATTAATGAAATTCAGTTATTTTTTTTAGAAGTTTTTAATCTCTTTTAAGCTCCTTTGTTTACTTAAATCTCATTCACCTTTCCTTGTTAAGCTAAAAGTCAATAAGCTCTCATAAGCTCATATTTAGCTCTAATAAGTCTATAAGCTTATTATGGAGCTTAATTGAACCTAATCTTACCTTAATATCTTAAATCAACTTAATAATACCTTAATACCTATGAAAATTGAATTGTAGAAAGCTAAAGGGAATGGGTTTGCAATGGAGGACCAAATAAACTTAACTCCTAGCTTAATAATAAGCTAAGAGAGCTTGTAGCTGCCCTATTTGGGGACCTTTTGTTTAACTAAAGATTCAAGTAAGTTTCTCTTTTCCTTTTTCTCTAATTTCAGTTTAAACTGCTTAGTTATAGCTTATATGCTTATTATTGCTTATTTGCTTATTCTCTTTGCTTATTAGTACTTATTTGTGATAGTTTTAGCTAATAAACGTAGATGTTCATACTGTTTTAGCTTATGATGTTTAGATCTTTGTTATTCATATAAATTTGTCATAAAAACAGATAAAAAAAAACCAAAAATATTAGAATAAGATTCTTAGATCTTGCATTCTAGCTCAATTCAGTAGTTTAATTTTGCTTAAATTAGTTGTTAAAAGCTCCTAGTTATCTGGTTTCATAGCTTTGTTTGTTAGGTTTCAAAATTAGTAGCTTAATCAAATCTGTCATAGTGATAAAGGAGTGTTTGGTTTATCATAGTTTGACCACAATAAGTCAATTTGATTTGTGCAAACACTTTGAGTCAGTTGAGTTTTTCTAAGATATTAAGTTTCCAAAAGATTTCAGAGGTTAGATTGCTAATTTGAAAAAGTTATGGCTTATTATGTTGATTCTAGCACCAGGGGAGTTTTCAGTTTGAGCTTTGATTGTTTCAGCTTAATTCAAGGTCTTTGAGCCTTTGATTTTCCTTGAATTGTATTTGTACACTCTTAAGGAGTGTGTCCAAGTGCAGGATTACCCTTAAGGTAACCTGCACTATTGGTTTTTGCTTAAGTCAAGTACATCAGTACTAACTAATAAGTTAGTACTGCTGTTACTTTTAGCTTGCTTTTAACTAAGGGAATTTAGGATTTAGCTTTTAAAATTGAAGTAGGATATAGTCTAGTTATAGCTTAATATAGATTAGTGCTTAGTTCTCATTTTATAGCTTATTTCTTTGCTTAAGTTAGTTTTAAAAATCACCAAAACAGTCAGTACATACTGAACTTAATACTCCAGATACATCGAGTATTTTAAAGCTGATATCAATCATAATTTTAAAGCATCTCTTGAGGAATTAGAGCACTCATCTTTTAATTTTTATAGTTTAGACATAGCTTAATATAGACTAGTGCTTATTTTTCATTTCCAGTTAAGTTTACTATAGTACAAAGTTGTTTGAAAGTAGCTTAAACTGCCAAAAAGCCAAAAATAGTACTTAGGAATTTTAGAATCTTAATTTGTTAATTTAGCTTATGATTCTAGATTTTATAGCTTATATAGATAGATTATAAGTAGTTTAATAAGACCTCAAAGTTTTAGAGTCCAGTTTAGCTTTTTAAGGTTTTTAGCTTATTTGGATTTTGTGCTATTTTGCTTATTTCCTGAGTTTTTGCTTAGATCAATGCTTAATTTCAGTAGCTTAAGAGGATTTCTAGCTCTAGTTTCTTTTCTAAATTAGCTTAAGCATCATATAAGCTTTTCAGAATTCCTTTCCTTTTTAATTTTGAGCTTAAAATAAGCTTTTTAGAGCTTAATAAGTAAAACTATAGGTTAAGCCATCCTTTTTGAGGTCAGAAGCTTCATAAGCTCTTTTTGAGCTTATTTGTGGTTTTAAGCTATAAGTGTTTTCATTAAAGTTACTTGCCTTAAGCTGTTCTTTAACTTTGCTCTTTAAAGTTTTTAGTAATAAGCTGTTTTTAAATCCTAAGTGCTTATTAGGCTTAGTGTGTAATCGGGGTTGGGCCTCAGGGATCAAAAGTGTAATTTTCAAGTTTAGTTTTTGTCACTATTAGTCCCTGTCCTTTAAACAGTTAGTCCTTGTCAGATTTCTTTTTATTTTTTTTATTAAAGATTAGGTTAATTTTTAATTAATTTAATTAAGCTTTATTAAAAAGTGAAAAATTAGGGCTTTTAATTTTTATAGATTTCTGCACTTTTTCTTTTTATAGTGTAATTTTTATAAAAAAATTTAGGATTAATATTTTTATTATTTTTATAATTTTTAAGTTTTTAATTAGTTTAAATCTTTAAAAAATCATATCTTTAAATCAAAAAAGCCAAAAATAGTAATTTTTTTTCCTAAAATTTTCTTTTTACTTATTTTATTTTATAAAAAAATAATTGCAATTTATTTTCATATGTTATATTTGTATGAATTAATTAGTTTTTTAATAGATTTAATTCATAAAAAAATATCAAAAATAAACAAAAAATATTTTTCATTTTCCTAATTTTTTTTTTGTCTAAATTCCTAGATTTGAAATTAGTTTTGCATTTTTAGGACGTAACTTTGATTTACTTGTATAAATTGTCGCGTTTTATTTGTTTCCCGTTTTCCATTTTAAAATTGTAAATTGCTTTAAATTGTCAATTTTTTTATTATTGCTTTTATTTTTGGAAGATTAAAGATCATCAAATCTTTTATTGCTTATTCAAATCATAACAAGCTTAATCGAAGTTTCAATTGCACTAGTCGTTGGGGAAACGACCCGGGTGATCATATTTGCCCGGTTTAATATACGTATTATATATTATATTATATATATTTTTAAGAGTGAATTTTACCGAGGGTAACTTGGTAATTTTCTTAATTGCTCTTATGTTTATATTATATTGTGATATATTTTAGGTATATAAAACTGCAAATCAGAGCGTTTTAGAACACAACGGGCTCGGGTTATGATTCAGGATATTGACAAGCAGCTTTATGAGAGGAGGTTGATGCAGAATTTAGAGAAGTTCGTTGGTGGAAGAGAATACGGGAATGACCTCAGGCTGTTGGAACAGACAATATGATTTTATCATATTTTGTCCTATCTCATTTCAGGTGCATCTCTCGTATAGTATAACTCTTGTGAATAAGTAAATAAATATTTTATACATAATTAGGCTATATAGTGTTTTGAGATATACTTTCAATAATTTCTTAGTAAAGATTAAAAATTTCAAATTTAACGTACTCAATCACCATATTTAATCCCTCTTAATTTGAGGGGATCATTAAATGTTCCATAATTAGCTTGTTAATAATTGACAATCTTTTTCCCCAAACCATGAATATTTTAATCAATTATTATCCAAAAATATCCAAGAGGGTTTGACATTTTTGTTATATTGGGGAGAAGATGTGATTAAAAATATATATTAAAGAATGTGAATTTTAAGATCTCTGCGTACGCTATCCCATATATTGTGCAAAACTCTTTCGATTAATCAATGCACAAATTTTTGAAATGGAAGCAATGGTAATGCGTTTGGAAATATGTGTTGAAGTACCAAAGACCGACCATTATTTAAATTACTAATATTTGGAGCTATAAGGAGTGGTTAAGTTTAGGTATTAATTCCTTAGATCCAGCCAGAACCGAGGATCAACCCCAGGGATATTCCACTAGATATGTGAGAGGTTCTGAGGTATGAAAAAAAGGAGAAAAATTGCGAAAAGGAAAAGTTTCCGACTAAGATGGAGCTAGTACTAGTACAAACCTAACAAGGTACTAGTTATGAAGTCTCAGTAAGCACTGAAGGGGTTGAAGAATGAAAAAGAAAAGTTAAGATAAAGGGTGAAAAGAAAGAAGTCCTCCTTACACTTAGGTAGAAACCGGGTCATTACATCTGCTATCAAGAATCACAAAGATGATTGCTGACATTGAAGACTGACATCATGGACCCAGTCATGCAATGCACAACCTTTCCGTAGACCACTTAGAAATTCACAAAATATTTCTGTTATCATTTCTTCCACGAGATTACACGTATTTCTATCAACTTTCCACTCCGAGTTAGTATGTACATATGAAAAGGTGGCAGTCTGCTCCAACCTTCGATCACTAAAACCAAAGTGCACTATTAAGTCTAAAACCAAAAGAGATCATCCATAAATCTCATTAGGATACTTGTCAAAATTATGCTTGTTAATTCACACAATGTGGAAAACGAGAAATATATTGTAGGTTCTCTAATTCACACAAACATGTATAGATCTAGAGAGATCTAGAGAGAGAAAGTTAGAGAGAGAATTGTTGAGAGAGAAACTAATAAAAACACACTAAGATGTTTGAAAAATGACTATATTGCTTACCTCTTCCAAAGTTGGAAGAGGTATTTATAGTTCTTACAATACACCGGGTATTAGTACCCGGTTCAATACCGAAAGTCATACGATTAACTATTAAACTACGAGCTATATAAACAATAAAATACATGGGGTGACCGAGTCTTTTTCTTAAATATCTGAACGAATCCTCCCCCAATAGGGAGGTCACCCCTGAAAATACTAAACTTAAGATCTCAACTCTTCAATTTATCTTATGTTGACTTGTATGTGATCTTTGAGCTTCTTTGAGATCATCATCCAATCATAATCTCTAATTATCATCATGTGATCTTTTGCTATCTTGTGAACTTGTGTCATTCGGAATGATATGCTCACACTTTTCTTGATCTTGAAAGCTTGAATATTTAGAGTTGCGGAAGCTTTAAAAATAGATACTTGAGCTTTCATGATATTTTCGAATGTGTCATTTGAGTATGAGCACGCGATTATAAACTTGATTATGCTAGAACAGGGTATCTCCATTTCCATCTTTAAATGATCCTGTAATAAAACAGTTAGCAATAATAGAAAATTGATTTGTAAAAACAATCGATGCGATACTTTGCAAAAGAGTTTTGTAACACATCAAAAGTTTTATTTGTTTTCCAAAGTCCAATAACCGTCAATTCGTATACTGGAACAAGTTTGATTCATGTAGAATCGCACCGTTGTTGTTTTCCAGTTGTCACAAGTTTGATCCATTAAGGATCTCACAAGTCACCTACCATGAGCTTGTTTGAAGTTGGCTCAAGCAGGATTTCCATCTTTACTGTGAATACTTTCGTATCACTCGGATGTTCTGGCAAAATCACAAGGATAATGCGTAGGACTCTTTTGATAAAACTTGTAATCACAGTGTGTGAATAACAAGTAAATTGGAATTGTATCCTAACGAGATTAATTGATGATCTCTTGGCTCTAGACTCAAAAGTGCGTTTTGATTTTAGTGATCGGAGGCTGGAGCTGACTGCCACCTTTTCAATACCGACTTACTCGGAGTGAGTGAGTCAGTAGATTACATGTTTAGTCTCCGTGAGAAATGAAACATAAATCTTTTGAGAGATTCTGAGTGGCTTGGGAGGGTTGTGCATTGCATCACTGGGTCCATGATGTCACTTCAATGTCAGCAATCATCTTAGTGATTTTGACAGCATATGTATTGACCCGGTTTCTGCCTAAGTGTATGGAGGGCTTCTTTCTTTACACCCTTTATCCGTACAATTCTTTTTCATTCTTCAACCCCTTTAGTGCTTACCGAGATTTCATGACTAGAACCTTGTTGGGTTTATTCAAGTACTAGCTCCATCTCAGTCGGCACTATTCCCTTTTCCTCACATTTACTCCTTTTTATCATACCTAAGGACTTCTACACTACTAGTGATATTCCCTGGTAGATCCGTTCTGGCAGGATTCATGGGAACGAGTACCTAAATCCTTACCTCCTTATAAATTCGATAACAGTAAATACATGGTCAGTCTTTTGGTACAGTTCACCTTGCCATAAAATCACTATTGAAAAACTCAATCAGGTACTTGTGATATTACTATCAAAGTGTTTAGTACACGATTGTTTTACTTTTACGAAACGATCCCCTCAACATGTGCATCGGTATTCGAAACTGTTTAGCACATGTTGGTGGAGAATACACTTGAGTAATATGATCACATTACATATTTTAATCACATTTTCTCCCCTTATCAAAAATTTCAAATCATTTGACATTTTGGATATCAATTGATTTAAATATGTTATAAAAAATTGGGAGAAAAGTGTGCCAATTATTCACAAGCCTTGTTTGGAACAGATTAATGCTCCCCCTTAATCGTTGAGGGAAATATAAGATAGTACTGAGTACAGTAATTTGAAAGATTTTGAATTTACTAAGAAATTCTTGAAGATTTGTACTCAAGCACTATTTATATTGGCCTATATTTAAGTCTACACTACACATTTACATATTCACAAGATTATGTATGAGACAAGACCTGAATATGTTCAAACCAAAAATGACAGTGTCATTTTGTCCATGTTAGCAATCAACAGTCTGTAGTCCGTCTCGATACTCTCCTTTTGGAAGTTGTCTTAGCTTCCCCTTGAATCAGCAATCCTTTCTTGAGTAGATTCAAAGCCTTCTTGCAATTCGCATTAAGAAGACTTGAAGTCTGACGCCCAAATCTTTGAAGTACGCAATTAATTCGAAACCGCAACACCAAAGTCAATTAAGTCCCGGATGTCTAAATTTCTCTTAACATGATAGTGATGATATAAATTGAAACACCAAAGTCAACTAAGTCCCGGATATCTCAATTATTCCCTCTTAGTAGACGAACTGATAACACCTAAGACAACTAAGTCCCAAATGTACACTTTTCTTTCTATCAGATACTGACTAACTAGAGGAATTATCATACTTATCATACCAATATGTACCTCTTTGATCAAATATTTCTACTCCTTTAAAAACATGCTTGGTGATTGACTGTTAAAGGAAGCATTAATTGAATCAGTAACCAATCTTCTCACGCTCTAATCAATCTTCTGTCAACACATTTCCCTGGTATCTCAACTGATGCATACCATAAATGACAAGATATCTCTTCTCCTATGTGGTTGGAATAGCGCACCGGAAAGTAACACGATAAAACACTGATTTTCTCTGCGGATAAGACATTTGTCTTCCCGGAATGGCCTACAATTAAATAAGGCTATGGATTCTATCACGTGTAGTTGTTGTACCTTTCAGTGTATTTACTCCTTCCCCTTGATGTTTTCGATACCTCAGAATCAGAAAAATCTTATATGCACACATGCTTGAGATCGTGTTCGCAGAATTAATAAACTTAAATCTATCCCGTGAGAATCAGTTTCAAGGCTTTTTAAACTACGAAAGAATTTCCAAACATTCCTAAGTCTTTTTACAAACTATGACGCGTTGGCAATATTAGTCGTATGTAGTTTAAAGCCTGAATTCACTAAGTCTTCAATTGCAAATAAGTCCCTAAAGTTTGAAGCAAATGACATCTAAGGCACATGTAGTTAATATGAATTAACTCCCTTTAAATTGTTATCTGTCATTATCAAAAACTTCAACTGTTTAATCCTTGACTTATTTTGAAAGACCGTTTAAAAGATTATTTGACACTTTCTCCCCCTCAAATAATGACCCGTTTTCTATTTAAAGAGCTGTAGTCATTGTTTGAGTGGTCGAATTATCTTTGAAAATCTTTTCGTGATTACTGAAAATATTGATTCATTGTGAAGACAACTTTTTCCCAATTGAAATAAGATTTCTCTTATTTTGACAAATAAATGCACTGAAACGTACACTTATTCTTATGATGCATGGATATGAAATAATCCATGCCCGGGAAAAATTAATTACCCGTTGTCAGGAACAGCTATCTTTTCGACGACATGCGTTCCTCAGATTGAAAAGCGGGTTGCAGTCAGAAATAACTACAAGCCATTGTCATGAGCTCAAAACTTTGAATGTTTTGTTAGAGTAGCTCAATACCGAAAAGACTTCTCTTTTCGTTGCTAAGGAAAAATGCACTGAGACGTGTATTTTCCTTTACGATGAGGCCCGGGTTATGCACATAAATGTACATAAGCCATTCTAAGGAAAAATGCACTGAGACGTGTATTTTCCTTTACGATGAGGCCCGGGTTATGCACAGAAATGTACATAAGCCATTTTTTATATTTACAAGATGATGTTTGATGATAATATCAAGCAGTTACATTTGTCAGAACCTCCAGTTCTGTTGGAGTCAAACATCTCATACCAATCCTTCTGACAAGATGTTCACTGACCACATCTGCTTCCCACTCAAGAATTAGCTTTTCCTCATCAGGAACCCCTGGCTTGGATCCAGTTCCTTCACTTGAGGCTCTAGAGACGACTGTGGACTCATCAGGAACCCCTAGTATGTTACCAGTTCCTTCATTTGAGCCTCCAGTTCCAGGCTGTCTCTTGCTCATTTTCTTGCTTTCCTTGAGAGCTTTCATTATGTCAGCAGCCTCTTGTTCAGCAGGAGTAAGGGTTTGAATACCCTTGAGCTTCTTAGACGAATCAGAAGACCTCTTCTTTGACACAATAAAGGAATCTTTGAAAGCAATACCAGACTGTCTTCTTTGTGTGGGCTCGGGTTCAGATTCATACACAATTCTTGCATGAGTAGCATGAACTTATCTTGCAACAACTTCTTCTTCAGCTTCAGTTAAGCTGATAGATTTACCTAATTCCAAAGCTAAGTCTGGTTTAGGGACGATGTTGTCATGCAGGAGTGATCTCTAAGGCCTTCCGAAAAAGATGAGACATCTGTGAAGGGAGCAATTACTGGAGGAGTTGACGTTACTGTCTGATGACTTGGATCAGGTATGGTGGAATCAGACTCCTCTATAACTTTAGATTTCTCTTGATCATCTTCGGTTGGTTTGTCATAAAGAAATTGATCCCCAAAGTTATAAGTGTCATCGAGATTTTTCATGGAAGACATAGAACCAGAATGACTTTCTGGATTTTCTTCGATGACACGTTCGTCTGTTATGAGCTTCAGGTTTTCATGAACCTTTGGGTAGGCTGTCGCGAGGAATTCATCATCCATGTGCTCAGGGTTTGGTCCAGCAAGAGACACATGTAATTTTCCAGAGTTTGATCCAGTCTGGTCTTCTTGCATGGGCTCAGGGTCTGGTCCAGCCAGAGCCTCATGTGCTTTTTTAGGGTCTGATACAGGAATGCTTACTCCTGATGTTACTGTAGACGAGTCTACTTCACCTTGATCTTTGTCACCTTTAGGAGCAGCGGTTTCTGTTTCACTTTTTGTTCGTTCTGAATCCGATGTGGATGAAGATTCATGGATTACCTTCTCTGATGTGTCATCATCGGGTTAAGAAGAGGGTCCAGTTGTTGAATCATGAGGAGTTTGATCACGCCTAACAAGGATAAACTGATTCGTGGTTCTTTTCTTCTTTGACAGATCGATCAAGGAATGAGCTACTTGTTCTTCGGTTACAATGGCCTTTCCCTTGCCCACTACTTCAGGTAGTTTGGGAGTTGTTTCAGATACAGGATCCCTGATCGTTACTCCTCCAATAGGTGCCTGACCTTGTGGCAGAAAGGCTGGATCCAAGCTAAGCTTAATAGCTCGTTCCAAGTCAGCATCATCACCTTCTCCTTCTCCCTTTTCTTGAGGTTTGTCATAAAGAAATTGATCCCCAAAGTTATAAGTGTCATCGAGATTTTTCATGGAAGACACAGAACCAGAATGACTTTCTGGATTTTCTTCGATGACACGTTTGTCTGTTATGAGCTTCAGGTTTTCATGGACCTTTGGGTAGGCTGTTGTGAGGAATTCATCATCCATGTGCTCAGGTTTGATCAGCAGGAGACACATATAATTTTCAGGAGTTTGATCCAGTCTGGTCTTCTTGCGATGGGGTCTCAGGGTCTGGTCCAAACACAATTTCTTGATGGAGTAGCATGAACTTTCTCTTGCAAAAGCTTCTTCTTAGCTTCGTTAAGCTGATCGACTTACTAATTCCAAAGCTAAGTCTGGTTTAGGGGACGAGTGTTGTCATGCAGGTAGTGATCTTTTAAGGCCCTTCCTAAAAAAGATCAGCACTCCAGAGTAAACCTCATTTTTCATCAAGTTTGAAAGCTATAAAACCCCAGTTTTGCATCATGTTTGTCAGAGTATTCCAGAAAGCTGGATGTAGATGATGGGAATTTGTGATTGCAGTGAATGCCCTAACGAAGTTTGTGTTCTGAATATCACTGAATGTGGAAAGATAGGATTCTTCCTGTTGTTAATTCTGTAGATCTTAAGAGAAGTTTCCCTTTCCCATCCATCATAACTGTTCTGAGCAATGAAGGATCTGTTCATCTCATCTTGTAGGTTCAGGTGCAGGAATATTCTCTTCTGCCATCGTATCTGTTAAAGAATATCAACAAAGATAGACAAACATAGTTATAATCAAAGTTAGATAAAGTGTTCGCCTTGAGTTTGATATTATGCCCTTGATATTCAGATTAGCACAAAAGATATTCCACATTAGAGTCACTGGACATTGGTTAAGTAAACATTGGTCCACCTTGGTCGATTCATCTAGAGATTATACTGATAGGCTCCCAATGGACAAGTTTAACTAGATGTATGAGAGTCAACAAGACAAATGGTCCTTTGGAATAGACCTTAAGTGGTTTATTGTTGGCTTATTGGGCCAAGACATGGACAATTCGCCTAAGACGCTGCCCTACTGTATCACCAAACCACCCATGCAGTAGCGTTAATATTCCCGCATCAAGAATATGCAGCCGCTCTATCTAACATTAAGCAGATCAAGGCATTTTAGATTATATTATCTCCTAGGAGACAGATTTAACACCCCTAAGACCAGTTTTAAACACCTTACAGATTTAAACACCTACACTTTCACATTTTGACCATTTTATACACATTCAAATGACAGATAAACCATTGTTAAATAATTTAATTCACTATTTCTCCCCTTCAATAAAATTGCATATGCGATTAGCGCATTTTTGATCTTAGTGAATTAATAAATACCAGTAATATACGGTGGTCCACTCTAACTACGAACATGCATAAGGAAAATATGAGCTTGTTAATGTGAAATAAAAAACAATGGTCAAACACTACAGAAGATTTCTCTTCTTTTGAAGATAAAGCACACTGAAACGTACACTCTCCTTTTATTTGAAAAACTGGTTTCATACAGAAGAATACGAAAGCCATCGACTTGAGCTAACAAACATGTGAAGTGTTTCGAAGTAGTCAAGACCGCGAAAAGATTTCTTCTTTTTCGTTATTAAGGATAAATGCACTAACACGTACATTTTCCTTTTATCTGAAGAAGGGGTTGCAATCTAACATTTGATTACAAGCCATTACCATGAGCTCAAAACTTGGAATGTTTTGTTATATTAGCTCATGACCGAAAAGATTTCTCTTTTCGTTGTCAAGGATAAATGCACTGCACAAGTTTCACTTTCCTTTTCTCTAAGGGTACACCTTTCTTTATTTAAGGAACAGGGCTTGAAAGACGATCGCCAACAGATGCCATTTGTTTGACATTAAGGAACGAGGTTTGAACCGTTTTGTTCAAACGTCATTAAGAAGAAGAACGAGGCCTAAACTGTTTTGTCCAAACATCTTTTGATGAAGAACGAGGCTTGAACTGTTTTGTCCAAACGACATCAAGATGAAGAACGAGGCCTGAACTGATGTGAACAGACATCATTTGAAGCATGTTCATCAGATTTGAATTCCTTGAACTCCTGACGTATGAGATATCAGTCTTTTTGGTAACCAAACTCCGAGTCTTTCCTTTTTAGGATTGACAGATGTACCTGCCAATTGAGTTAGAAAGTACTGCATTAATCATATAAAGAGTTTGATTGCATTCAATTGGTTAGTGATAATCATTTGAAACATTTAGAGGTTCACTGTCAATCTTTGGTTGTGCTAATCTATGAACCCTTTCCAGTAGGTATCCACCTAAGACTCTAAAAATCTTGAAAATTCTACCGTTGGTTTCCACCTAGACAAAGATTCTAGGAGTGTTTGGTTTCTCATGCACAGCGGAAGACTTTTTTGAGAGAAACCTTTGTCCTATACATTCTGCCTACCAGGTTTATGTGTGTGGTTCTCTTGGTTCAAGGGATTGTTGTTTCTGATTTGGGGGATGAACTTTAGCCCACGAGAAGTCACCTTAAGACAAGGATCTTTATTATACAATCATCATGATTTGTATTAAAGATATATTTATGACAAATCAAACAAACAAATTGTTTGGAGTCCAAGAAGAAACTAGAATTCCTAGAGTGATCTACTAGAGGCTCACCATTTGACATTCCACCACTACACTTAGATACAGGAGAACTCCTATATATGTTTATCAGGTTTGGTGTACAAGCATTAGGAGTGCAGTGTGCTCTAGTAGAGGCCATATCCTTATGACTAGGAATCCCGGTTTTGTCTTGTGTCATTTTCCTAGCATCCTCTAGAAAGTACGCATGAACCATATCATTAGAACCATACGATTCTTTATGACTATTCTAGAAGTAGTTAGGTGCATTCACCTGATGAGGTTTTGCTGCAGCAGATTCTCTAACTTTAGGCAAATAATGAGGAGTGACTGTTTTTGACAAATTATTTTTATCTTCTCATCAACTTGGGAGGCAAACCGTGGTCTTGAAATTCTAGGTCGTTCAGACGTAAACGCATTCGGTTGTCTAACAACTAAATGGTTTCTAGATGGTTGTAAAGGCGGTTTCCCCAAGATTGATGCTTTGGCAAACTTAGAATCTACTATATTTCCTTTTAACTTTCTAAGTTCATTATTTAATGCTGCATTTGCAAAAACCTTTTCCTGAATCTGAGCTTTTAAATCAGCATTTTCGACAGACTTTTGATTAATTTGAGAATTAGATTCACTTGTTGTCTTTTTCTGAACTTTCGTCTTTTTTATTGAACAATCAAATTAGTTCTTTGTAAGTCTGTTTCAAATACTCATTTTCTTTATGTAGTTGCTCATTTCTGCAGTTAATTTAGCCACATATGTTCTAATTCGATGTTTAATTCGTTTCAATCACATCGGTATCATTTTTAACTTTGGCTTCATTACATTGTTTCCTTCACCACTTTTAATTTGTTTCTTCAAGTTGCAAATTAGGTGGTGGTTTTGGCCAGTAGCTAAGCTTTCAAATTCATTAATCACAAAATTCTCGAAATTCAGGAAATTCCTGATTCTTACATGGTTTGTTACTTTGAAAACTTTCTTCCTTTTGTTGAATTTGTATTTCAAGTGAAATACAATGTTTTTCCAGTTGTAAAAATCGTTTTGAAAGTTCATTGTAAATTTCCTTATCAACCATATCTTTCGTTTTGAGAAGCTCAGTTTTAAGCAAAGCATCCTGGTCAATCTCTCCTCCCATATGACACATATTTGTTGAAATAGGGAGTGTGTTTGCGTATCAATAGTTTCCATCAGATGTGTGGTCCATTACTGGTTTAGATTGACTCAGTAGCTGTTGTTCATTAGCAAGGATATTATGTAGAGCAGTCAATTGTACCTCAGCAAATGGCTCTTCGTCATAGTTCTGGTCTGATATCTGCATCCACAGCTTGTGTGGTATAACTCCCTGAACTGCATACTTGTATTATGCTTGTCGGGGTTTGTACCCAATGCTTTCTGTGACAAAACCAAACCCAGCATCAACTAGTTCACGCCATTGACTTTTGCTCTCGCCTTTGACTTTTTTCTAAAATTGCCGGTCTTGTCCCTACCTTTTGTCAATTCCGCCGGTTAGATAATGATTTTTTTAACAACTCTCCACGAAGAACACTTGACGATATTAAGCAAAATCAAGCCATATTATCATTTTTAACCACGAATCCCCAAAGCTCTTACTATGCAATATAAGATGGTGTATGAAGATCTAACCTTCCAATAAACATGTATTTATTAGTAGGATCATAAAAACGAGAAGCAACCCTCCAGAGAACATCAAACTTAATAACTTATAAATCGAAGAGGAGTTGTATACACTTGAAAATTGTTTTTTACAATCTTTCCATTTTGATGTGGTAGAACAAGAGAAGATCAAGATTAACAAAACAAAATACAGCAAAATCAAAAATGAGCCGTGGGCTTTTTTATTCAAAAGTAAGCCACGAATTTGAGCTTATTTAACCATATGAATCAATCACGAATCCACCCCATGGCTCTGATACCAATTGTAGGATCTCGAATTCACACAACTCTATAGATCTAGAGAGATCTTAGAGAGAGAAAGTTAGAGAGAGAGAATGGTTGAGAGAGAAACTAATAAACACACTAAAGAGTGTGTGTGAAAATGAAATGATGCTTACCTCTTTTTTTTCAAAATTGTAGAGGTATTTATAGTTCTTACAATACACCGGGTATTAGTACCCGGTTCAATACCGAAAGTCATATGTTTACCTATTAAACTACGAGCTATAATGAACAGTAAAATACATAGGGTGACCGAGTCTTTTTCTAATATCTAACATTATGTTCGACATAACCAAACACCCATTTTTTATTCGTTTCGCTTTCAAAACTCACTTTTTACAACGATCAACTTGTACAACCAACATCTATGCATCAATATAAACCCAAAAGGCAAATGAAATTTAAATTTAGAAATTTACAAGAAATTCTTCAAAAATGTAGATTTCAACACGAACCAGAAAACTCAAACGTTTTTTAAATGAATACCCAAATACTCGTATCAACCCGTAGTGTCTCGTTCTTGATTAAAGTTGGAAAATTTATGGGTGTTTGTTGTTTGCTTAGGTCGGATGCACAAGGCACACACACTTGTGTGTGTTTTATTCTTTTTGAAATGAAATGGAATGAATGGATTTTTTTAATGATAAGCAAATAAGTGTACAATTGCTAGACAAGGAAGCTAAAATCATGCCTCGTTGTCCCCTCTCTTGGTTCAACCGGTTATGGCATCCAAAGGGGTGTCAGGTCTTTCTTTTCGTATCGGGATCACTTAAAAGCTCGTAAACTTAACCGTAAAATACTCCCCAAAGTTACTTAGCATTTTTATTCACTTTAAAAATACTTTTCCAATAACTTAGAGCATTTACTTGACATATTTTCACTTTAAACCCTTGAAAACTCATTTGGACATTAACGGACGTGTCAAGACTCGTTTTTGCATTTCTCAAAATTCACGGGTCAAACTACCCGGAATAAAAATAACATAATAATACATTTTTGTTCCAAAAGGGATTATTAATCATAATAAACCATAAATCACCATAATTCTCATAAAATCACCACCGTTAACACGGTATAATATCTGAATAAACTAATAAACGTCAAATGGTCAAAGGACTAAAAATAGAATAATCATAACACAAAAAGGGCAAGGGTTACATTAAGGATGTGTTGTCATAAAAGATTGGCACAATCTTGTAGTAAATGTCATAGTCATTGAGTTGACTCTTCATCCATAAAATATTTGCACAACACCCAGCAACAGCAACATATTCAGCCTCAGCTGAGGACATAGCCACTAACTACTGTTTCTTAGCACTCCAACAAACCAGTTTTCCACCAAGTATTTGGTAGGCACATGAGGTGCTTTTTCTATCCATGTTCAACCAGCATAGTATGAGTCTGAGTATCCTTTAAGATCAAACCCTGAGCATTTTGGATAATATAAACCAAGGGATGGAGTACCTTTCTGGTACCTGAAGATTCTTTTCATAGCTGTTAGGTATGATTCTTTTGGATTGCACATAAGACTGTATAGAATAAGATATCAGGCTTGGTTACAGTTAAGTACATTAGTGACCCAATCATTCCTCTATATAGGGTATCATTTACTGGTTTACCAGCAAGATCAGGCCCTAAATTGTTTAGAGGAACCATTGGAGTCTTCACTAAGGAACTATCAGAAATTTAATATTTATTCAGTAAGTTCCTTGTGTACTGTTCTTGACAAATGGAGATTCCTTTGTCATCCTGCTTGATTTGTAGTCCAAGGAAGTAGGTGATTTCTCCCATCATACTCATTTCAATTTTCTTTGTCATCAGTTTCTCAAATTGTTACAAATTTTTTTATAAACTTGTTGAGTCAAAGACTGATGTTCATTACATACACTTGGGCAAGGAGGACATATCCTTTTTGGTTATAGATAAATAATGTGTTATCTATTCTTCCTCTGACAAACTTATTTTGGATAAGGAAAATAGATATAGTCTCATACCACGCTTGTTTCAGTCTATAGAGGGCTTTGTCAAGCTTACAAACATAGTCAGGGAACTCACTACTTTCAAAGCCAGGTGGTTGTTTCACATAAACTCCCTCTTTTAGTTTTCCAATTAAGAAGACACTTTTGACATCCATTTGGAAAACTGTGAAGTTCATGTATGTAGCAAAGGCAAGAAAGATCTTGATGGCTTCCATTCTTGCCACTGGTGCAAAGGTTTCATCATAGTCAATTCCTTCTTCTTGACTATAACCTTGTGCAACCAATCTTGCTTTGTTTTTAGTGACAATTCCATGTTCATCCTTCTTATTCCTGAATACCCATTTAGAGCTTATGGCTATCTTTATATGAGGAAGTGGAACAAGAGTCTAAAATTTGTTTCTATAGAATTGATTCAATTCTTCTTGCATAGCATTAACCCATCCAGGGTGCTTTAGTGCCTTAGATACCTTTTTAGGTTATATCTTAGAAAGAAAGTCAACAAATAGACATCCACTAGCTGTGGCAGCTGTAAGTTTGGCAGTCATACTTCTTGTAAGCATGCCTTCACCAGGATCACCAATGATATTTACAAGTTCAACGTGTTTGTCTTTTAACCATCTATCCTGAGGAGCATGATGAGAACTTGTTGAAGTATGATTGGTATTTTGAGACTGAGTGACTTCAGGGACTAAGGATTCAGTAATGGGTACTGAGGCTTCAGTATTGTTCCCTGAGGTCTCTTCAGTGAGTTGATGGATTTGTTCATTTTGAACATTTTAAGTGTTTGGAGGGTCATGAGGACTTTCAACATCCTCAGTATGAGGGTTGTCTTGCTTATTTGGAGCAATCACTCTAGGGACATGTTTTTCTTGAGCCAGTTCAGTGAGTGAACGACCATGAGGAATGATGTAGTATGAATTATCATAATCTATTTAATATTGCCTAGATGGGTCATCTTCCTGAAGAAATTCATCAGGGGGATATCTAGTTGAATCATCAATTCCTATTTTATCTACTGAGGTATTTGTGAACCTGATGGCTTTAATACTCTCATCAAATGTAACATAATAAGTTTCCTTTATTTGTTGTCTTCTTGTGTTAAACACCCTGAAGGCTTTAGAGTTAAATAAGTATCCAAGGAAGTACCCATCATTAACTTTTGCATCAAATTTCCCTAGATGATTCTTGTGATTATGGATAAACATAAGACATCCAAATACATGAAAGTAGTTGATGTCTGGTATCCTTTCTCTGAATATCTCATAAGGAGTCTTATCATGTCTTTTAACAATGATTAATATGTTATGAGTGTAGCATGCAATTCTGACTGCTTTAGTCCAGAAGTGCTTAAAGAGTACTGACCCATTTAGCATGGTTCTAGCAACCTCAATGGGAGTTCTATTCTTCCTTTTAGCCACACCATTTTGCTCAGGTGTATAAGGAGAAGAGAAGTTCTAAGAAATTCCTTTCTAATCACAAAAAATTTCAAGCTCAGTGTTTCTAAACTCAGTCCCATTATCAGTTCTGATTTGTTTGACTTTAATATCATTTTGGTTTTTAACCATTCTGACAAAAGACATAATTATTTCAGCTGCATGACTCTTCTTTTTGAGAAAATAAACCCATGTGTACCTTGAGTACTCATCAACAATGACTAAAGTGTATTTCTCATGATTTATGGACATTGGAAAGACAGGTCCAAAAAGATCCATATGCAAAAGATGCAAGCATTTTTTGATTGAGAAGTTTTGTTTAGTTTTGAAGGAGGCTCTCTTGTATTTTTCTTTTTTACATGCAGAGCATGGTTTATCCTTTGAATAAACAAGTGAAGGAAGACCAAGAACCTTGTTTTGTCTTGCAAGTTTATTAATGTTCTTAAAGTTAAGATGTGATAGCCTTTTATGCCAAAGCCAGTTACACTTTCTGAGGTTTATTTCTATTTTTATGTGATATTTAGGGTAAATTTATTTCACTAAATAATTTCCTAAAATAGGTTTTCACATAAAAGTCAATAAATATTCAAAATTTGCGTTTATATTTTGGCCAGATCTTCCAAAAATACATACCATATTTATATTTTCAGATTTTATGTGTTTTATAGTAGTAATTATTTCACTAAATAAATTCATAAAATAAATTGCACATAAAAAGCAAGAAAATATTACAAAATATGCGTATTTTAGGTATTTTATTGTTTTTTATGTAATTATAACGCTATACGATTTGGCTCGTGATGCCACCGTTACAAATCGTTATCTAAAATAATCTAATATTCCATTAATATTCTACGAGTTGCTCAGTGGAATAAAACTCATATAGCACTTATAATTAACATAAAACATATATTAAAAATATACCAAATAGCAATCAAGCTACGTGAAAAACCGAAGACTTCTTCGAGTACACGCATGTGTGTAATACATGCGAATCCAAAAACCCCTTAAGTTACTAAATGAAGTAACCTTTACGTGTATCCACACTACACGTCAACAAATATCACCCGAATGCTAGTTCCACGAACCAACGCTAATAAAATACTACAAGTAGTCAAAACTCAAACACTTTCCCTAGAGGGGTGTTTATTTCATTCGACCACAAAGAGAGGAAGAGAAGAAGGGACGGAAATGATGAGCTAAGGGATCTTCTATTTATACAAGATATAAAGCCCTCAAGTTTACCTATTCCATCGATGTGGAATAAACTCCTTTTCCCTTTCTTTTATCCTAAGCCGGTCAAACCTCAACCCAAACAACCCTTTGGATTTACTTTTTGACTTTTCTAATTATTAATTACACATTAATTAAAAAGCATTATAGTTAATTATTCGTAAACGAACTGATTAAGGACCGTTAGTATTCTATCGTTGGAATATTAATATACATAATAAATATATACTTATATCTATTATACACATTAATCGAGTATTAAATACATATATAATAAACATACACTTATATTATTATATACATACCAATAGAGTGATATCTAAGTGTATACGTGTGTGACCCCCGTAGGCCCACGTATTTTTAGCCGTATAAATATCTCTATGACATGAGCACAAACCAACAGTTGGTCTGTTTGTTGATCAAGAGATTAGTGAAGAAGTGGTGGAAAGGGAAGAAATTATGGATGAAGGTTTGGTTGGAGGGGATGAGAGTGATTTTCACAATAATGACACTCAAATAACCTTTGAGGTTGATGCATATCCATTTCAGGTTCTGTTTGTGGTATTTCAATATCATCATTGTGAAAATCACTCTTATCCACTCTAACCAAACCTTCAACCTCACTATCATCATCTACGATTTCTTCCTTTACTACCAATTCTTCATCAACCTCTTGATCAACAACCTACCATACCTACCACCATCACCACCCACCTCCGCCACCACCCATCACCGCCACCACCAACCACCACCACATACGGCCACCACCCACCACCACTACATATGACCACCACATACGGCCACCACCCACATCCACTAAAAATCCCATAAAACATTATTGCTTTGGAGGGTGGTAAGTAGTCGTATGTGGTGGTAATGGTTGGTGGTGGTAGCGGTTGGTGGCTGTGGTTGCAGTGGTTGCGGTGGTGGTAGGTGGTGGTGGTGGGTCGTGGGTGGTAGGTGGTAGTGGTGGGTCGTGGGTCGTGGGTGGTGGGTGACAGTGGTGGGTGACAGTAGTGGTGGCGGTGGTGATGGTGACGGTGGGTGGGTGGTGGTGGGTGGTGATGGTTTTATTAGGGCACATGTTGTTGTTTATATATTAAGTAGGATCGGTTTTGCTATAGTCAGAGGAGTGGGAGCCCAAATATTATCTCGGCTTCCCACTAATTTTTTTATAAATATCATGGTTTTATAATAATGTGATGTTTTATTATAAAATTAAAATAAATAATAATGATAATATAATTAAAAAAATAAATTAAAAGTGAGTTATATAAATCATTTCTTGTGGTTTAGTTAACGATTGTTAGTGATATAATGGAAATGAAGTGTGGAAAAAGGCGAGGGTATATTAGTCATTTCGTAGGCCATTGACCATGACTAACGAGCAACGTAACGATCGTTGGTCATAATGACTAGATTGCAATAAAGACGATACTTTAAAGACGTATGATATACAAACTTGACTTAGGTGGCCCGCGTACTAAAATCGCAAACTTTAGGGTGGTGGGATTTGTAAATTACCATATAAATAGGGATCAGGGCCGTTCCGTGGATTTTGAAGACCCTGTGCCATAATAACAAAATAGACCCGACAAAACGACCCTCATATTTTCATGTCACTGCTATAATTACTGGGCATGACTCGATGTTATGAAATACTTAATGCATATATGAAATAAGATCATAATAAGTGCAAGATGTATGATAAGTAACAAAAAGTATCGACAAAACATTGACAAGCTGGTCAAGATTCATAAGTTATTTAACAAGGGTTGAAACCGTCAACTTTATAAATTCTTTTGCCCCATAAAAAATAGAAATAATTTGTTTAGAAAGAAGTGTAAGAGTTATAAAACATAAGGGTTAAAAGTGACCACCACATAAAGTTTCATCTTCTTCTTCCGTATATCATACCTCTTTTTCAAACATTTCTATTTTTTCTTCTAAACTTATTCTATAGTCGGTAAGGACTTCATTTTCTTCTGTAGATCATGTTATCATCAAAATATAGCTAAATCTACATCAGAATAACCTCAATGCTTGGAAATTTTGCGGCCCTTGTAAAACCGGAGGCCCTGTGCGGTCGAGCACCCTGCACATACTCAAATCCGGCCCTGATAGGGATCATTAGCATTAGAATCATTTGTAACTTTTGAATTAGAATTTGTTACCTTTGAATTTGATTTGATAGTTTGAAATAAAATTTTCGCTACGTTTGTTGAGTTTGTTGTCTTTCGTCTGTGAATCATAAACAATTTCAAATGGAAGTTAGATGGCATTTGGTTCTTAACGAAGTTATATAGCTTCAGAAAGAAGCGATTCCTAATTCAACCATTTTTTTCTTTATTGTTAATTGGAGTTAGACATGGATAAAGCTGTTTCTTTTTTTTCCTGTCTAGAAATAGTTCATGACTAGATTAATAAGGTAGTTTAGAGTAAGAACTGTTTGAAAATATCTTGTTTCTTTTTCAATCGTGAATGACAATCTCAAAAACTTAAATAGCCGATTTACCCTTATCTTTAAAATCACTAATAGAGCAATGATCTCATATTGGAAACTAAAAGAATCAATCGAGAATAAATTATACATAATCAAACTTCAGTTACTACAAATTTCCAAAAACAAAAGACATGTCCATCTAAAATAAGGAATTTAAAGGAGAAAAAACACGTAACTGTTATGCAGATTTATACACATACAAAGATGAGGTAATAAAGTCGACATAAAAAAGTCCGTTGGAGGGATCAAAAAAGTAGAGACGACAATTCAATGGTGAAGATGGGGAGTAAGGTGGCGGATTAGAGTGGACATGACAATGAAGTTATGTTAGCTGTCATGAGAAGTAGGTATGGTAGAGCCGAAGAAGATAAAAACAAGTATGTTATGTTAGGAGAAAAAAAAATAAAGGAAAAAGGTGTGGGTAAATTTGTGATATAGAATCCTGGATGGAAAAAACCTTCTTTTTAGCACTCTTTTAGAAACAAAATTTACTTTCATATTAAGAAAAAAGAAACATTAAGAAATTTTTCCATCTAGGATATTAAGATCTCTCGTAAAACTTAAACAGCCAAACAGGCGCATCTTGTGATTCTTGTTAAAAACTTAAATAGTACTTGTTTTATGATAGAATTGAAGAGCTTATCTGCTTTAAGATCTCGTAGTGTTGTAATATAAATTGCTAGTTCATGCGAATAATAGGTTTTTCAATGGAAAAAGAAAATATAGTACGTCTATATATTTCATATTACATTGTCAAAACAACTTTGTGATAAATTATGTTGCCACTTTAGGGGATTACAGACAATTCTTGAGACAGATCAAGATATGCGAGCTTTTATTTACTACTACATTGTGGCAAAGGCTGACACCGTTATAGCACTAAACTTCACCAGCAGCAATGGGAATATAAACGCCTTTCCCTTCCTTCTCATCATGACTTGTTTTACGTTCATGGTAGAAAACGGTGTAAACTACAAACATAAATAGTTTCAGTAGGCAATAGAAACCGCTTGTGAAAGGAATCGTGATAAGCAGCTCTGCACTCATGGTCCGATTATAGCTTCTAAGGAAATTAGCCATCAAAAGAACCAACCCATAGGCAATAGAAAAGAGAACCATCATTAGTGACGCTTTTAGTCTTTTGCCTTTGATTAGCTCTGCAGCCCTTCCAATTGCTTTAAGACCACCAACACCATCTTCTAAAACAGAAACAATCATGCTTACCGTCCAAAGAGTAGCTACGTAATAGTAGCAAACTGGGATTGATAGAGTGATAGCTCCTAAGAACATCAGTGCCCATGAATTTACAGCCAAGATGGACGATATGCCGATAGAAATTGTGTAAAAGAAGGCAAGACCTAAACTGAGCAAAGTCATATAAAAGCTAGTTACTATTGGTCTTTTCCAACTTTTTTTAATTTTCAATATAATGTCTTTTAGGCCTAATAGTTTAGCAGTGTACGCTTCATAAGTCGATGAAACTGTGACAATCAAGAAAACTAGTGTGATAATAGAAGTAATGGCCATGAGCAAGAGTTTGACAAGGAGAATCTCGCGAAGGTCGTCAAGTGCACCATCATAAATATGATAATCAATAGTACTATAACTGAAATCCTGAACCATGTTCGAGTGTTTACCCAACTGCAACAAAAAATCTCTAGAGACAGGTGTAAGCACATACTTCTGAGCAAAATCTAACTGGGAAGATGTAAGAAACACAAGGAGTAGGGTTGGAACCAAAAGCTTCCGATTTCGGATTGCGGTTTTGAAAGACTCCTTAATGAGTCCATAGAAACCTAAAGAAGATTGAAATTGTGGGATAGACTTGTTCTCCATTTTGTGATGTTTATGGTTTTTGTTATTAAACCTCCTTATAGTTGCATTTATATAGAGTTACTTTTGTCCTGATTTAAATTGTTTTTTCTATGAAGAATATTTTGTAAATTCCTAGGATTTTCATCGTTACTTCTCAGCAATTTCGTAAAAATGTAATCATGTTCCATTGTTAGACTTTCAATACTATAATCTAAACCATATATTGATGTTAAATTTCTTTGAAAAAGACATTTTGGATTGACGAAGAAGACTTGCCGGCCACGGGAAAAATAGCAATTATATATAATGTAAACATGTTAGAAACTACCTTGTTCCGCGTCGTTTTGGCGGTTTGTCGTTGGTTACGTGGGTTCTTCGTGGCCCTTTATCTTCTGCGTGATTTGACCGCCTGGGTCTCACATCGAACTGTTATCATCATCTTTTTTACTTTGCCTTTGTACCGTTGATTGGGAAGTGTCTTGGCACGTGTCATAATCCTACCTTTACCTGACTTAAATATACCATGGGTATAAATAGTCGATTCATGCCCCACTGTTTCTTTTTTCATCTCTTTCGCTTTTCCACCATTGTTGACAAATTTTAAGGTTTTTTAGTTGCACAGCCTCTCTTGTTCTAGAAGTTCGTTTTTATTCAGGTTAACCTCTTTGCTTCTCCTTTATTATGGGCAGTATTACATCCTGTAAGTGTGTTCTTACACAAGAACACATTGACGCTATTTGTGCAAAATATTTTGTTCCGGAGGAGGTTCATCCTCAATTGCCAAGCTCTGATGCCACTATGCATGAAAGACCAACTGGTAAAGTTGGAATGTATACCCGATTCTTCGACTATGCCAACTATTGTATCCCGTTTTCTACCTTCTTCGTCTGGTACTCTAAGCATATGTTTCAATGAATTTTTAGTTTGAAGTTCTAATTGAACTCATTATCTTTGAAAGAAATTTTACAGTGATTAAGGTGGTGTTTTTTTTTCTTCATAAAGAGTCTCTTAACAGCCTCTTAATCTGACTCATTCAGACGCGCTCAGACATTTGGCTCATTAAGTGCGTTGTTTTTTTTCTCTGTCTCAGATGCGGTCCGAGGCTGAAACATCTTAACCAACTAGATGTGGATGGGGGGTCTTGATGCCTCTTAATGCCTCTTCACTCCCTTGCTTTTTTTTCATTAATTTAATTTTTTTTTTGTTTTTTTATTTAGTATGTTTTTTTTCTTTAATTTTTTTTTGTTTTTTTATTTTTCTATCTTTGTTTTTCAAGATATATCTGTACTCTTCTTTCAATATTGATACTACATCAAATAAAATTAAACTTTTTTATTAAATAAATACTATTGATGATGTTTAACATATAAAAGTTTTTCAAACAATAGTAATATATAACTAGTTTGTGAAATTAATTATGTCCCGTGTAATTTACACATGAGCCTAAATTTTTCACTAAAAATTATTTTTAATTGTTAGTAATTGACAATGTTAAGTATACTATGAATTTTTATTTTTCGCAATCTTATAATTGTAAAGTTAATGATAGTAACAATTTGAAAAATGATGAAGAGTTGTTATCAATAAGGGAGTAACAATATTGAAAACTTTGTGAGAATATAGTTGCGACACAAAATTTTGAATGTTTATAAACAATTTACTCTCACGTGCACACTATATTAATTTTATGACTAAAATGTTCTATATAATTTTTAAACTTGTTTATGTTTCATAAGAATAAGACTGATTTTAAGAATAAACTGATCTGTACTTTTATCGTTCAGACATTTAAAAAGTAAAAAACAAACAATATCATTTCATTCAGATTCAGACATTTGCGCATCAGATTCAGATTCAGATGTGCGAGTCAGATTCAGATTTAGAGTCTCTTAATAAACAAACAATGCTAAACATTTGCTTGTGAGAAAGTGATACGACTTGGCCAATGCATTGTGATATTGAAAAATCAACGATGACTTATTTTTCAATTTGGTTGCCGTTTCCAAAAATCACCAAGACTCATTCTAACACTATTTAAGTTGACTTTAGTCAACTAGTCTATACTACATATACTACAGTAAAAGATAGATTACCACCCAAAAACATAAAACATAAGTACTCTTGTTGGATCAAAATATTCTTGATATATTAAATATTTAATTTAAAAACTTATTTTTAATTTATACATGGCTGATTGAACCAGTTGATCCGTGAATCGGCTCGGAGAGCGGGCCGGATGTGATCGGGTTTTTGTTTGTTTGAGAAACGGATTGAACCGTCGGTTTTTCATTGACCCGGTTTGATAAACCCGGTCGGGCCTCAAACAAAAACTTTACTTTTTTTTAAACTTTTCTACGTTTAATTGAAAATTTAAAGCGATGATAACTAATTTAGTTAAAATATAATTAAAACTAACTTAATATTGTCTTATTATTATCTATTATAACTTAAAATCATAAGTTGATTGTTTTTACAAATCTTTACTATAATTTTATAGATATATAAAAACTAAAACTAAATATCATTTATCAATTTAATTAAACGTAAGATAAATCGTGAGATCATATAACACTACATATTAAATATATACAAAAATATACATATGTATAAAACCGGTTTGACCTGGCGGTTCAACCGGTTAACCCGGGTTAATTAAAAACCGAGTTTTAAAACATTGAAATAAAATACATATAAAAATTAAAGTTATTATACATCAGCACCGTTATACACGGACAATCGTACAATGCAATCATTGAATAAACCCATAAGCCAGGACTTAAACTCAAAGTCATTATCCTTTTTATATTTTGGTACAATGCTAACTCTCGGCATGTAAGATACCCGACTAATCTTTTTTTCTTCTACTCATCCTACATAAAGGATAGATCGAGTTGGTCCCTTCGGTTCGCCTGGGACTCGGTTCTAGATTCTCGTAAACAAATGTGATAATCGTTATATAATGAATTATTAAAAATTATTTAAATAACTGTTTAGGCATTCATTTGTTGCCTTATGCGCGATGAAAAATAAACACAACACTATCTGATGACGTATAGTATGGACCGGCACAGCCCACTCATACTATTATGGGCTTGGTAGTTGATAATGGGCCTCCGGCTCACTCATCGCGGTCACGGCCTCTTGGACCTATAGGTCGCGGCTACCGGCACGTTGTCCGTGGCCGCGGTATCTTCACAAGTTATCTTTAAGAATAACCTAATTAAGTAAGAGATATGCTTTACTTATTTAAATCAGTTAGGATAATTTCGAATCCCTACGATTTCGGCCGTGTCTTGGGCCGAAAGTTATGAAAACCCTAAGGATTATTTAGTCTATAAAAGGGACTCAATCAGCATCAATACAGGTATCTCTTGCAAACTGAAACCCTAATTACATTCGATTACTCCTAAAAACTATATACTTACTCTCACGCCGGAGTCCAATCTTGGGATCCGCTCCCACGATAAGATTAACGGTGTGTTATTACTTGTGTAGGGTCCTTCAAACAAGTTCACTTAATACAAGAACGAGGCACTACATACCCGAATAGCTGCCTATTCGGACTAAACAAGACCCGACCTAACTTTTGTATCAACAAGTTGGCGCCATCCGTAGGACCCAACACTAGGAATTACTCTTAGAAGAATGAGCGCAATGGCTAACACAACCCCCATTGTGACCACTGTCATGAAAGCTGCAACTACAGAAAAGACCCGAGGAAACGAGCCGGCACTAAGGGTGAACATCCTAACTTTTGTGAGGAATATTACGAGGAATTCTTCCGTCATATGCGTGACAAGCGAAAAGAAGTCCATACTAGGCTGGACTTTGGGGATAATACCAAGAGAAGTCGAAGAATACGAGAGGGCTCTCAAAACTCAAGTGCGGGGACCTTGTCCGCAAGGTACCGTAACCCGTCGAGAAGGCTCAAGGTGAGGGATCGCTTGTAAGACAATGATGGAAACGTGTTTGGCCGGCTAGGTCATAGGAGGCAGAGCGCGTTTGATCGACTTAGCGACACTTACTCGCCAAGCATAACTAAGTCCGGACTGGATAGGACAAGCTCTAGAGATCATTCTCATAGTAGAGGTCGCCCTCACAGACAGGACTCTTTTCTCAGCAGGGATTGTCCTCGAAGTAGAGATCACTCCTGTGGCATCGAAGAATCATATGGTAATACAAACTCCTCTTACAGGACAAGAGTCGGACACGTGCATCACTCTCGCGACAGGGGACGCTCTCGTATCATGAAAAGAGGAATGGAAAGTAAATCCTCATTATCTCGCGTATCGGAGAGCGGCACCAGCGATGGAGGACACTGGAAGTCAAAGTCAAAAAGGTATAAGCCTACAGATGAAGACGATTTAATAGTGCCCTGGTCATGTGAAGAAGTGGATCCATTCACACCTCGAATCCGCAATTTCAAAAGTTTGTGAAAAACATGAATGTCCAATAACGTGAAAACCTATGGCAGAACTGGGGACCCAGAGGATCACGTAAAAAAATTTCAAGCCGCTGCACAAGTGGAACGCTGGGCAATGCCTACGTGGTGTCATATGTTCAATTATACCTTAATAGGGACCGCGAGAGTGTGGTTCGATGAACTCCCTCCGGAAAGCATAGACGGATACAAGGACCTCAAAGCAGCCTTCTTTGCATATTTCATGCAACAAAAGAAGTACATAAAAGATCTAGTGGAAATCCACAATATCAAGCATAAGGATGGAGAGACCATCGAGGATTTCATAGAGTGGTTTAAAGTTGAGACTAGGCGCATGAAGGGAGCCCCTGAGTGCATACGAATCTCCGGATTCATGCATGGGGTTAACAACCCTGAGTTGACAAAGTGCCTCAACGAACACGTTCCAAAGACTATGGAAGAAATGATGACAGTCACTGCTGCCTTCATATGAGGAGAAACCGCCACCGCTTCCAAAAAAAAGGTCACGCACCATGGAAACCACAGGATCAGTCCAAATGGCTTGCTTCCGAGCAGAAATCTAATTTCTAAGGTCAGTCAAGGGAAGGACGGGGGTTTAGCAGATTTACCTCCTAATCAGAACACCCAAAGAAATCCTCGTGGCCGAGGCAGGAAAATTCAAACCACCACCACCCATGGTAACCCTGGTGGAGAAGAGAAGTAGCGACAAGTTTTGTGACTTCCATAATGATAAAGGACACAACACGGATAAATGTATGCAGTTAAAAAATCATATTGAAGAGTTGGTGCAAGCAGGAAAACTCTTGCATTTGATTAAAGAAATTAAACAAGGTCGAGATCAAGCAAAGGTTGGAAAGAAGGAAGCCTCAGCCAAAGATAAGTCACTGGAAATCTATATGGTACAACCGTGGCATAGAACGACAAAGCAAAAAGTGACTCAAAGCTTTGCATGTGTTAGCGAAATTACGTTCCCACCACTCACTACCAGCAAGGGGACAGAAGGTCCGCTTGTTATAGAAGCGAAAATTGGCGGGCACATGATCCACCGC
>BQNB010060975.1:0-34537 GCA_026074375.1 Tanacetum coccineum
TTTTACATTTTTCTTAATCTAACACTTAAAAGCTAAACCTATCTTAGATAACTAACACAAAATACGTATACGTATAATTACTTACACATTAATCATAAAACACTAAAATCTCAATAATCTTTTCCTCGTCACTCAAAAGTGAACGAAATGAACTCAATCAATTTCACCATCAATCCAATCTTATTGAGATGATCACACTCAATAGATTGATTACCAATTTCACATAAACACACAAAACTACATAAAATCACATAATCCATACATTGCAACAGATACATAAGTCAACACTAACGGTTTGACTAACCTGCTCAAGTCATGGTTGTCACATAAGCTTGGTTTCTTAGCGCCTGGGACTGCCACATGTATCTATTCCCTGAGGAATGTCAACATTAAGCATTGCTATGGATTGGGTCTTAAAAATGTTATCACTGTCCTGTGCTGCATCTAAGCTATAATCAGTAGTGATAGCCCTTTCCACACTATCACCCCCTCCTTATGGACAACCTCATCTGCTCCATGGTCTAGAGGCACACTAGTCTGAGGTAACTCAGTGTCCTTTTTGGTTCTCCTACATTTTTGAGTCTTTCTTTTTCTTTGATAAGTAGTTGGAGATGGGAGAATTTGCTCAATGTGAGCTTCATGAAAAACAATTTGAGATACTGCAGTTTGATGTGCTTCAATTTGGGGTGCTGCAGTTGGAGATGTTTCAATATGAAGTGATGCAATTTGTGGTTCTGAGACATTTGGTTGTGAGGTAGAGGGTGTGGGATGAGGTTCATGGTGTACTGTTGAACCTTCACCCTCAGGTGCTTGGTTATGCACCAACAATATCAACGGTAACAAGCAGCACTAAGTTAGGCTAGCAGTACTAAGTTTATGCTAGTAGTACAAACTTTCATACTTCTAGTTTTTGGCAAACTACCAGCCATCAACGGATTTGAGAATTCTTTACCAGTTGCCATTTGCCCTGGAATAGCCAATTCTTTCTTGTCTGTTAGACATGATGAATTGATGACCATTTGTTATGTGGTGTAAACCAATCATGTGAAACATCAGCAGTATTAATCAAATAACCTTGAAGCTCTAAACCTGCAAAATGTTAGTTCCAAACATAGAGAAACACAATCCAAAACATCTTGCATATTACTCACAATAACTGACAGTATTAACATTTAAGCTTAGCAGTACTAAGTATCAGTTACCAGTATTAATCCATTTTCATCACTTGGCAGCTCTTGCACTTCATTCTAAGTATCCATGTTGTATAATCCACTGCATTTATACACATAGTTCCATATAGCTTTTCCTAAAATAAAGCTTCTAGCAGCTACAACAATACTCAAGTACACAGTAGCATTAGCTGAACCTAGTAGCACTAACTTTTGTACTAGCAGTACAAAGTTTTACCCAGCAGTATCAACTAAGCCCAACAATATTAAGAAACATGACATCATATTTACCCTTCAATACTAACTCAAACCTCATTTGTATATAATCCTCTACACAAATAACCTCCCCTTAATCTATGCTTCAGGGATTAAGCATACCAATGCTTGCAATCAAAAACTAAAACCTAGTCACATCAAAGGCTTTAGTAAGAAGATATGCAACATTGTAGTCTGTATGTATCTTGACCATTTCAATCAACTTTTTCTCATAGGAATCTCTAATGAAATGATGCCTAATCTCTATATGCTTTGTTTTAGAATGGTAGACAGGATTCTTGACAATACAAATGGCACTCTCATTATCAACATGAATCTTTGTCTGCATAAAGTTGTATCCATAATCTAACATCTGATTTTGGATCCAAAGCACTTGACCACAGCAGTGAGAAGCAGCAATATATTCAGCTTCAGTAGTTGAATTAGCCATCACAGTCTGCTTTTTACATTGACAAGAGAATAACCTTGAACCAAGAAATTAACAACCTCCTGTTGTGGATTTCCTGTCCAAACTGGTACCGGCATAGTCACTATCTGAAAAAGCTTCAAATATAAAAGGAGAGTCCTTAGGATACCAAAGGCCCAATTTGGGTCGACATTTTAGGTATCTAAAGACCCTTTTTACTGCATTGATAACGCTCAAATAATACATGTTTTTATATGTGTTATCAATGATTATATATATATATATATATATATATATATATATATATAGAGGAAGGTTAAAATAAAAAGACAAATATTCGTGAGAAGGATAAAAAGAAAACTTTTTTTTAAAAAGTTCTCGAAAAATTCTAAAAAAATTCCATTAAATCAGGTATGTTGGTGCATAAAACTTTTGTAAAAGAAGTTTTTCTAATTTTGAGTTTTTATACGTTTTTTTAATGCGCAAAAAAAGAAATTTTGATGCACAAAAAAATTTTGATGCACAAATTTTTCGACTTGTTATAGTTTGATGCGCAATAAAATTTTGATGCAAAAAGTCAAAAGAAGTTGGGTACAAAAACGAATTTTTGATGCACAAAAAACCGATTTAATGCACAAACGTTTTTTTTAATAAAAAATTTTCGGCAAAACTATCCACTTTTAGAAAAACTTCATTTACAACTTTTTCATGCACCAACATACACGATCTTGTGGAATTTTTTCAGAATTTTTTGAGAACTTTTTAAAAAAAATAAATCTTTTTATCCTTCTCACGAATATTTGTCTTTTTATTTGATCTTTATCATATATATATATTGGTTAATTATAAGAATTTTTGGTATAGAATAGAGTATATTTGCTATTGTATGTTCTTGGAACGTGTCATGGAAGAAAACGGAAGAAAACACAAAGATTTGAAGCTTAAACGAAGAAATAACTAAAGATAAAGATCTCCCGACACCTGTCCACTGTTTTGGCCATAACTTGAGCATACGAACTCCGTTTGACGCGATTCTGTCGGCCACGCGTCCGGGAAAGAATTCTCTACAACTTTGGTTTTTGGTCCAAGAACTGAAAAGGCATCAAAATCGCCGCACTTCCAAAAATGTGTGGCGCACTTTTCACAAAATCCCAAGTACGGCGCACAAATAAAAATGTGCGCCGCACTTTCAGTCTGCAGCATTAAAAACATAAATTTGGCCCCAAAAACGTCCACATACAAGCTTTGCTTGGTCCCCAAGTAAATTTGAGCCTATAAATACCCCCAAATTCGTCCATATCTTACACACACTATCACAGAGATCATTGGAGAGGAGGAAGGATTGGTGAGGATCTTAGGATCCGATGATCCAAACACCCCTTTAATCCATGGCGAACCACCATATCACCACCACCACCATAGCCACGAATTATTACTCTACCACCATGATTTCCAGACCTCCATTCATCACTATTACATAACCTAAACTCATCAATCGACGGATTCACACCAAATCCTTCTGAGTCACCACCATAAACCTCGTCTTCATTTGTAAAAAAAAAAAAAAGAAAAAAGGAAACCATAATACACTATAACAGGCCGACTCTGAAATATTATGCATGCATGAAAATAAACCTTAAGAAATAATAAGAATGAAGCTATGATATGAAAATAATTTAAATCGATTCATGAGTTGGGTTGTGTGGTTCGCGGGTCGAATGAAACACAAGCCGAGTACCTCTAGGGTACTCGGCACTTATGTGGTTTTGGGGATTTATTTTCGAGCTACCTTAGGCCAAAGAAACCCAAGCCGAGACCCCATGGGTACTCGGCATATATGCATTTTTTTTTTGTGACATGTCGCGTGCGTTGTTCGGTCATAGAGCCAAGCCGAGACCCCAATGGGTACTCGGCCTACATGTCTTGATGATGGGGGTTTGGTTGCGTCAGGCTTTACTCGATCCAAGACCAAGCCGAGTACCCCTAGGGTACTCGGCACACAAAATTGTTGGCGTTAGTGTTGTGTTCGTCGAGTGTGTTAAGGACCAAGACTAAGCCGAGTACCCCTATGGGACTCGGCACACATGTTTTGAAATTGGGAATTGTTGTTCGCTGGGTATTGTTCGAACCGAGACCAAGCCGAGTTCCCTTAAGGGACTCGGCACACACATGTACACTTCTATTTATTCATGCCGAGTAGTGTAGTAACCGACAAGAACCAAGCCGAGTACCCTAGTACTCGGCACACGTATATACATTATTTTATTAATCATGTCGCGTGCATGCTCGAACCAAGGCCAAGCCGAGACCCCAAGGGGTACTCGGTACACATATGTTGTTGGGATTGATGTCCGAGTGACCTAAGACCAAGAGAACCAAGGGCTCGGTTTACATAAGGGCTCGGTTTACATAAGGGCTTATGATATTCATTGTTTTCGGCTTAAACAAAAATGGGATTATAAAACTTCAATGATTTCGGGCTTATGGTAAAATAGAATGGGCTATAACCGTCCCATCAAGTCCACGCGGAAGCCAATTAGTTCGGCCTATATCATGTTCGAAACCATAAGGGTCCGTTCACATGGGGTTCGGGCCAATTAGTTGTTTAATTAAGAGTTGTATTATCACGACATTAATCATTTCGTATACATGTTCAAATGAAAAAATAAATTAAAAGAGACTTGAATGAAGCTTAATGAATTTCATTGTTATTTAATTTACAAGAACAGTCGTCGGAAAATGATAAGACAAGTAAACAAGCATGACTAAAATATACATTGACAGTTTAAAGCTTTAACGTGAACTAATTACAAGTATTACCCTTGAAGTTTATAGAAATGACCATTATATCCTTAACGTTAAATAATTACTATTAACATCCATATTATCATGAAGTTGGCATTACGTCCATTAAATATTATAAATTATTAATTATAACCTCAAGTATAATAAACAACATGATTTATCTAAATTTATAATAATAGATTATTATTTAATCCAAGACACAAAAATGGAAACCTGCTATTTTTGGAAAGCTGCTATTTATAGAAACCTGCTATTTTTGGAAGCTGCTATTTATAGAAACCTGCTATTTTTGGAAAGCTGCTATTTATAGAAACCTGCTATTTTTGGAAAGCTGCTATTTATAGAAACCTGCTATTTTTAGAAACTTACTAAATAAAGAAAGTTACTACTTTGAGAATACCAAGTATAACAAGATACTAATCATGGAATACGATAATTCAAGAAACATACAAGTATACTAATCAAGGAAAGTTACTAAAAATAGAAAGCTGCCAAAAATAGAAAGTTACTAAAAATGGAAAGAAACTTAAACCATGCACAAGTAACTTATACAAGTTCTTTATCATGTAGCTCGCGTGAAGACGGAGTAGTACTTTTCTGTTCCTTCCTTTCACTACTTCATAGTCCAGGTACGGATATTCCGTCCTTTCAGTAAGGACATTCCTTCTATTCATGATTCATTCCCCAGAACTGCTATGCTTCTCCAATTTCTATATCCTTGCCATGATTTATTACATGTTTATTTCATGACCCATTGCCCGAGCTATATATATGCATGACCATGATTTACATGACTTACCACCTAGTCATGGAGGTACCATGACCGTGACACATGAGACACTTGTGTCATGACTCTTTCGCGTTGAGAGTGATTTCACGCGGCGTCCCTTTTCATGTTACTTTATTATAATTCATGTTTGGCCATTATTATTTGGGGGCGTATGGGTGCATCCTAGTTTACATGTTTATACGTTTCATGGTGATTGGTTGGTGTGTGCTCTACATCCCATCACATTGGAGCTGATCCCTCCACCCATTTTATTATAAGAGGTCACCCCTCTATTACATGTTGAGGCATCCCCTCTAATATATACATGTATGCACGATATTATTATTTTGACATGTATGATTATATGAGCTCGTGGGGAAATCCTTATTATTATTATTATTATGCTATGCTACCTATGATATTTCATTATACCTTCATATCTTAACAACCATGTTTTACATGTTCATTTCTATTCTTCATGACATATTTCTCCAGGTTCCTCATGACACTCATGAATCTTTCCGCTGCTTTATACTTCTTATCCAGGACTTACATTTATGATTTATATTGTCATTATATCCGTTCACTGAGCGTTATGCTCAGCCGTATTTCTTTCTCTTTCTTATATCGGTAGGTAACTAGAGGGAGATTGGGCATGAGAGATTGTGCTTAGGAAGAGACCCTTTAGCTTCCTTTCTATTATCATTTACTCCTTGCAGACTTATGTTTGGACACATGTTTTGTCCTTCAGACTTCCTTTACGTTTATGCATGTTGAATTTCATAAATGGGAGCCGATGTTTGATTCCGGCTTTTCACCTTGTTACGTAATCATTTATGATTTATACCTTTTATGCTTTGATATGACACCATGATTATGACGTTTCGGCCTCCTCTTCGGAGAGGGGCGTTACATATATATATATATATATATATATATACATATATATATATATATATATATATATATATATATATATATATATATATATATATACTAGTTTCATAGCCCGCCCCAGATAGACGGGCTAGCTTCATGAAAAAAGAAAGAAGGATGAGAAAAAATTGTCAAACATATCGTGTAATATATATTGAAATGATATTGAAGCTTTTAGTTAAACACAAATCTATGCTAAAAATTTAAATACGAAATAAAACTTTTTTGTAAATGATGTTTGTTGTGGAGATTTTGTTGCTCGACGGGGTAATGACCATACACGAAATAGCGCGCACCAATTTGCCACCTGATTCTTGGCTTCAATTATGTTTTCCCATCCGTAAAAAATGAAGCCTAGTTCCAATGCATAGTCCTCCTTTCTTATCAATGTTTCACATGTATATTAAAGGAGCATACTAAACTAAATAAAACTACTACAAAGTATACTGTTATAATATCATGCATGGTTACAAAACGTTAGATCCTTACACGTTTGACACGTTCCTGGGATTTTATTTGAACATCTGGTATAATACATCATAGTAACAATTTGAAAGTGTACAAATTTGCAAGTTTAGGCAGCCTTAATACGTCGACCAACAAATATTTTGTTAACATAAACATTGCAGCGTTTCCTCCGCCTAGCTGGTTTTCTTGGACAGGCTGCTGGTACTGCAGAAGAACAGGCGAAGAATTTTCGTTGGGGTCTTCATAAGTCAATCCTTGACCATGTCATGTGTATACAGTTTACGGATGTTGCTCAGGTTGCGGATGCTGCACGCAACTTGGAAATCCTTCGTGACAGGGATGACTATGATAGGTCCGAACGTTCAGACAAGAGGTAAACTTTCAGTAATCGAATCTTTGAGACCTTATTCCATGTTTTATCATCCTTATCTTTATATCATGTGCCACCCAATTATTCTTTCAGGCACAAGAGTGGAGACCGTTATCACCCTTACAGTCAGCAGGGTAGTCATAGGAGTCACGGTCAGAGTGATGACCGACAGAAAAATGACCGTCAAGGGTCTGACAGGCAGGGCGGTGGTGGTAACTACCGTAATAACAATAACAACAACCACTCTCGTGACAACAACAGGTCAAATCTTAATCGTTATCGTCTTTAGCTGTTATAGGATATGAATCTAACATCACGTCTATCGGGTAACGGGAATTCTGGTGCTGGGACGCGGACCAAAGAACATAGGTCAGCAATCCCACCGATTACCAACTCGGGTGATATCATTTGAAATAACAATGTTTATCTTATAAGTCTTAAAGTTCATGTCTTCGATGATCTATCTTTGAATTAGGGTCCCAACGTCCAGGGTACCATCTGAGGGTTATACTTCACTGTTTTGCTACACACTGGGACGTAGACACCCAGGAGAGTGTTATCGTGATGCTTGGTACTTGTTTCAAATGCGGCCAGGCCTGGGCCTCTTCAGGGACTAGCAAGAAGAACTTTGGTGTAGTTCGTTGGTCTAGCTGAACAGAAGCCAGACGATCAGGCCGGTCTTTGCACTTATTGGGATCAGGCCGCCAATACTTTCAGGTACCATCAATTTATATTTTTCTTTTCTAGTGCATTTATTTATATTCGGGCCGGTTTGTTTATATTTTGATACGGGTGCGACAATTTGTGATATTACAAGTTTGCCTCATGTTTTACTATGGGAACCTATATTACTTGATCATGTATTATGCATATCAGCCAGAAAGCATCCGCACGTATTACCCTGTATTAGAGATTTCCTCTAAGTTTGATGACAAGATTGTTTAGTTAATGCAACTTCCCTTGGATATGTGTGAATTTGACAATAATTCTGGGTATGGACTGGTTGCTGCACACCGTGACTACGATTGACTGTATTCCCGTGTGTTATATTCGCGATATTCATGCTCCTGATTTATTTATTCATGGTCCTTACCGGGAAAAACTATGAAGACCAATTTCGCTTTAAAGCACGTACCTTACTTATCGAGGGCTGTGAAGAGTTTTTGGCTACCATTCTGACACGCTTTTGACGTTTTTTTTTTTTTTTTATATTCATGATCAGCCGATTGTTTCCGATTTCAGGCGTATTACGGGAAGAACTTCCAGAATACCTCCTATTCGCGATGTGAGTTTAACATTGAGCTTATTCCGGAGCTGAGCCTATTTCAAAGCTCTTATCGCCATGGCACCGATTGAGTAAATAGAATTGAAGGATCAGGTACAAGAATTGTTGGAGCGAGGTTTTATTCGCCGAGTGTATCGCATGGGGTGCACCGTTTTGTTTGTCAAGAAGAAGGACGGTAGATGAGTTTATGTATGGACTACTCGTGAATGAACATAAGATCACCCTTGTAATCGTTATCCCTCCCAGTAGCGATGATTTATTTGATCAGCTTAGGGCGCTAAATATTTTTCAAGATTGATTACGTTTGGTTACCATCTGTTGCGGAGTGAAAGAGATCAAGGGACATTTCCATGACTCTTTATCGCACAGTTTTGGTCATTATGAATTTTGGTTATGCCTTTGTCTCACGAATGCTCCAGCTGTATTTATGGATTTGCATGAAACCGAGTTTTTCATGATCTTAGACAAGTTCGTTATCGAGTCATTGATGATATTGGATTTTCTCAAAGTTTAAGAGGAACACGAAGTGCACTCCGCACTGTGCTACAGGTTTTACGACAAGAAGAAATTATATGGCCAAGTTTTCCAAGTGCGAAAATTTGTTGGAGTAAGGTGGCATTTCTGGGTCACATTGTTTAGAGGAAGAATTACTATGGATGGCGGAAGTTGAGGCATAGCACCAAATGCCAAGACGACGTCTGTGACGAAGTACAAAGTTTCTTGGATTTGACGAGGTTATTACCGCAGATTCGTAGAGGGTTTCTCACGATTAGCCTTACCCTTAACCAAGCTTATGCGAAAAGGTGAGAAAGATTGGTATGGATGAAGAGCAGGAGAAAAGAGTTTGAAAATTAGCAGATTTGGTTTCCGGGCCTATTTTATTCCCATTGGTTCAGGTGGATTGCGATTTACAGTGAGCTTCTAAGAAAGGTCTTGGATGGTGTACTTATCGCAGCATGGAATGTGATTGCCTATGCCTCATCGTAACTACAGCCCTATGAGGTGAACTATCCTACATGACTATAGAGTTAGCAGCCGTTGTCTTCCGCTCTCAAATTGGAGAATTATCTTTATGGAGAATAAGTGATATTTTTACTATCATAAGTAGCCTTAAGTATAATCTTCTCGCAGGAGGAATTAAAATATGAGACAGAGGCGTTGGTTGGAGTTATTGAAGGATTATGACACAAACATTTAGTACCATCCGGGTTAAAGACTGTGGTGGCTGATGCTTTGGAGGCAGGAAGTAGGGTATGCTAGTGGTATAAAGTGGAAGAAGAGATTATTCTTGACTTGAGCGTTTGGATTTCGAAATTATGTGTTGTAGGACGAGTGGTTTCTGGGCTAGTCTGAGGGTTGAGCTAACCGATTTCACAGATCATGACAGCTCAGAGGGATGACGGAGAAATTGGGCATTTATTAGAATATTGATCAGCAGACGAGTTTTCGCATTGATGACGATGGCATTTTATAGGGGTACTAAATTATGCGTACAGTGGATCCTACACTTAGAGAAGCCTGTGTATGACTGGGTCATAGTTCTCCTTTTCAATCCATCCAGGTACGACAAAGATGTATCCACGATCTCAAGCAACATTTTGGTGGTGTGGTATGGAACGCGCTGTGGCTTCGTTATGTGTCAAGTGTTTTAACATGTCAGGCAGGTTTTAGAGATTGAACACAACGTGCAAGTGGGTTATTGCAACCATCAGAGATTCCTGTTTGGAGAGGGACGAAATATCCTTGGATTTTGTTACGGGTTACCAACGGACTCAGAGGAAGCACGATGCTATTGGGTTGTTGTAGATCGCTTGACATAAATGCACATTTTCTTCCTATGTAGATTTACGTTAGTAATAATAGCAAAAATGTTCCACAAGAAATTGTTCGATTACACGGTACTCCATCAGCGATCGTTTCAGCTAGTGATCCACCGGTTTCACGTTGTTTTTGGTAGTTTACAGAAATATTGGGGAACCGCTATTTTGTAATCTTTTTATCCTGAGACAGACGGGACAGTCGGAGGTAAGATTCAAACTTAGAGGATGATACGGTCATGTGCATAGAATAGGCAGGAATGTGGGATGACTATATATGTTAGTGGAGTTTGCTACCATACCGTTGGATGGAGTCATTAAATGCTCTCCTTTATGAAATGTATTATGGTCTGAAAATGTCGTGCACTATATTGTTGGCTCAGGTTTTGACACTAAATCCATCAACACTCTTAAAAATGTAATCTTCGTCATACACATTCATAGATCATACCAAATCACCCCTTTTACCACTGACCAAGACCCCATAAACAGATAATATCACCTCCACAATCTTGCCTCTCATATAACCCTCTCGAACACATACTGTCACTACAAAACATCTCCTAGAACACTACTGCTTACCCAATCCCACACTAAACTGTATTATCCTGATCTTATATATATAGACCCAACCTAAGTCACCCACACACTACTAAAACAAATCACAAGTAAACCCTCCATCTCATCCTCCTACTAAACCCTCTAATAATAACTACCCCAATCAACATCCTACTAACCACTATAATAATTTAAAGGCCCCCCCATTAAAAACCTACACTTGTGTCTCCAGTCCCGTCAATACCCCCTAACAAACCAACCCAATCTCTAAATAATTTTACAAAATTTTCACCCACCTCACTAACAAAATCAACCAAAAAACACCACACAAAAACCACACCACACATACAAAACTCAAAACAACACCACGTTAAAATACTTCCTCCCCCATTTGAACCCTAACGCAAACTCCTCTCACTCTCGTCCCACATCCACCCTACCAAACCACACCCCCACCACAACCCCAAACCACATACAAACAAATTTTATACATATCAATTACAATTACTACATTCTTTTAAAACAAAAAATGAACTTGGCATTAGTTCAAAAAGCAAAGAACGTACCTCGCTTCTCTACCGGTTTGTAAATTTAAAACAAACTACCTCTCTATACAAAAGGACTAATACGACTTCTGATAGCACATCCTCCGCGCGCACTCATCTCGCGCCACTACCGCGAATCATCAGACAGACCTCGAGCGTATAGAAAGATCTCCGTGATCGACTCACTTTTCGGCGCTCCAACGGCCACAAACACACCCCCCTATTCTCCCCCCCGCCTCGGCCGCATATCCCTCTCTACACGACTTTCTCGCTCCAAACGGCTCTCGCTACTTGCCTCACCTCACGCTCAACGTCCCTGCTCTGTAATCTAGATCTCGCTCCCGCCACGCCGCTCCAACTGTGTACGCACTCTCTTCTCACTCACTTCACCTCTACCTCCTCATAGCGCTCTACCTCTTATTCCCTATGTCCGCTCGCGCCTCTATACTAGTCCTCTCCCCAATTGAGTCGCAGTTCGAGAATGTTTACCCAGTACTGCGTCGTGAGTCGGTGAGCTAGCTGCGGCAGGTGTGTAAGGTTCCAATCCGTTAGATACTGCTACATGAACCGCTCCGCTCAATGAGCTTGCTCTGACACTAGATCCCCAATCTTTTCGCTACTCAATCTGGACGTCTCTCACCTGTGTGTGAACTTACCTGAGCGTCTGACTGCTCCTCCATTCACCTCGTGTACTTTCTTATCCATACCCCACCCCCCCCCCCCCCCCCTCCCCCCCTCCCCCCCCCATTTCGACCGTCAGTTACCGTTGCACGGATGTATCTCACATCAGCAAGAGCGGAGTTTATTCTTAGACGTCATCGGACAGAGTCATGAGGAACAAGACGATCCCTTTAGTCAAAATTCTTTAGAGGAATCATCCGAGGGGAAGCCACTAGGGAGGACGAGGGTCTATCCGGACCTTCTTACCTCATTTTTCTTATATGATCTTGGTTATGTCTTTTCCCGTGTCCATGTTTCTAATTCGAGGACGAATATTCTTTGTAAGAGGGGAAAAGAGTTGTAAAACCTAAATTCAGAACAAGTGCAAAATTACCAAAATGCACCCTAATGTCAGAAATTTAATAAAAGCATGATTATAAATTCAATCAAGTGTTATAAATTATAAAGTACATATGTGACAAGTATAAATTTATATATAGACTTAAATATTTATATTATGCAAGAAAAAATAATTATTTCTTAGATTTATGCATTTTGCGAAATAATTACTAATACAAAAGTTTTTTTTTTAAAATTACTAATATTATGCAATTTAATATAAAGCTATTAGGGAAATTATAATAAACTATTTTTAGGCCAAAATTTAAAATTGATTTTATCCCCTTGATATACACCAAAAACTCGGATTTTATGTTGTATATCTTTTTTATCAATTTTATTTGTAAATTCTTAAACAACATTTACAAAACCTAAAACAATTAAGAAATGGTGGCTTCATATTTTTTTCAGGAAAAGGAACATTTTTTCTAGGTTCTTGGGGTCAAGGAGTAAGATAATTATTGGTTCATTAGTTTTGAGCTTGATTCGATTTATGGTGTTCTTTTGAATTCGAAATGCTTAGCGAATCAAAAAATCATAAAATCATCCATACTTATTACGGTATTTTTATAACTCTTTTACATTACAATAGATTGATATGTTCATGAGAAAACAATTACCATGCACGTTATTTTGATTTATTAGCTTAAACATGGATCTAAACCCTAAATATTTGCAAGAATTGTATTCGGCTCTAAACTTTTAAAAAAAATTTTTTATAGCTGCGATTTTATAATTTTTATGACTTGGTATTTATCATGTTATTGAACCGATAAATTGTTATAAAAAATTTAAAAAGGTTTAGATAATTATTGTGGAATTTTCAATTCTTGCGATTTTGAATATGAAGGAAATGAGGAATATTTGGAAAACGACTTAGGTTAGGGTTTTTATTTTTTTCCTAGGTACCCTACTGCTAATTAATGTTAGACAAATTTGAAATATTGGGGGAAAATTCTATTTGGGTTATCGTGCCATGTAGTTGGTTACCGTTTTGTGGTTCTTGTTTTATAAAGTATAAGGGGTGTTTGTAATTTCTAAATGATGTTAATATTAATGTATAGATTCAGTGAAAAAATAAGTATAAGGTTATAAAATTGTCATTTGATAATTGATGGGTTTAACTGATTATATTATATAAATATATAGAATAATTCGAATTGTATTTCAAAACTGATGGGACTTATAAGTGTATATTATGAAAAGTACAAGGTATGATCAGTAATTAATAAGTATTATGTATCGAAAATACATATTTGATTATTTATAATGGGCTTGGTTTTGCAAAAATGGGATAATTAAGATTATGTTTAATTTAAATTTTACCTAAGATGGACTAATTACGTAAATTTATGTAAGATCAAGGATTTTGGATTGTGTAAATTCGAATAGAACTGTAATTATGAAACATGCTGATTTTATCGGAATAACTTATATTATAGAAATCTGCTAATTATAGAAACCTGCTATTTATAGAAATTGCTCTTTATAGAACCTTTTCTATTTATAGAAACTGCTATTTTTTAGAAAGACTATTTTTGGAAGGTTTAATTATGGAAATTATTAAATCAGGAAAAGTTATATATTATGGAAGTATGGAAATTAATTAGGAAGTCTTTGTGGAAACTTACTAAATTAGACGCTGCTTTTTTGGAAAGTACCCTATACAAGTATACTAATCATGCAAAACATGGTAATCATGGATTGTTAAATCATGGGAACGTATAATCAAGGAATCCTGTAATTATAGAAAGTTACTAAAAATAGAAAGTTACTAAAATAGAAGTTACTAAAAAATAGAAAGTTGAATAAAAATGGAAAGTAACCTTAATCAATGACCAAGTAACTTATATATGTCTTTTAACATGATAGATGCATTTAGCGATGGAGTAGCTTCCGTCTTCTTATTCCATTCTTTCCGTTACTACTGGAGCATAAGGTACGGATATTCCGTCCCTTTCAGTTAGGACAGTCTTTCTTTCATGATCATCCCCAGAACTGCTATGCTTCCCTAATTTTTTATGTTCTTTTGCCATGGGCTTCCTTTACATGTTTGATTTCAAGACTTGTTCTATTGCCCTAGCTATATAGACGCATTATGGACATGATTTACAGGACTTACCACCGGTATGGAGGTTACCATGTCCGTGACACATGAGCGGTCTGTGTTCAGAGCTCTTTCGCGTTGAGAGTGATTTCACGCTGGGTCCCTTTTTCATGTTACCAGAGTATATTTCATGTTTTTGGGCCATTATTTATTCAGGGGCGTTATGGGTTGCATCCTAGTTTACTTGTTTACACGTTCTTGGTGATTGGTTGGTGGGTGCTCTACATCCATCACATTTGTGCTGATCCCTCACCCATTTATTATAGACGGTCACCCCTCTATTACATGTTGAGGCAGCCCCTCTATTATATGCATGTATTCACGATATTATTGTTATGACATGTATGATTATATGAGCTCGTGGGCATTCCTTATTATTTATGTTTATAAATGATATCTCATGACATCTTTGACTTCACGTTACATGTTTTACATGGTTTATTTCCTATTCATGACATGATGTATTCTCAGGTTCCTATTGACATCATATCTTTCCGCTGCTTTATATTTCATCTCCAGGATTCATACTTATTATTACAGTGTTAATTATGCGTTCACTGGATGCGTTATGCTCAGCCGTTATTTCTTTCTCTTTTCTATACGGCAGGTATCTGAGGGAGATTGGGCTTGAGAGAGTGTGTGCTTAGGACGTGCCTATTTTAGCTTCCTTTCTTGTTATAGCAAGGACACTTTGATGTGCATTATACTATCGTGGACACATGTTTTAGTCTTAGACTTCTTTTACGTTTATAATGTGAATCTAATAATCGGGAGCCGATGTTTGATACGGCTTTCACTTTGACCTAAATTATATTTATATTATCATTTATGACTTTATGCCTTTATTATGCTTTGATATGACACCATGATTATGACGTTTCGGCCTACTCTCCGGAGCGGGTTTGGGTCGTTACAAAAAGCGTTAGAAGACAACTTCTCGGAACTCAGACAAACAAATCAATATGCAGAACCACTCTCCTCCATTCCTGGCATCGTTGACCATTATCTAGCAAATAAAATGCAGGAAGCAGTAGATGTTGCAGTCCAATTGAAGTATGACAGAATTCGAGAAGAGTCTAATACTGAAAATCAACAATTCCTTGATTCAATCGATGAAGGAATAAAGAAAGTAATCAATGAACAAGTCAAGAAAGAAGTCTCCAAAATCACTCCAAAAATTGAGAAGTTAGTAATCGAACAACTCGAGTCTGAGGTTCTTGTACGATCATCAAAGAAAGCCAACACGTCTAATGTTTTGTAGCTGCTAAATACTTTAGAATAGAGATGAAAAAGATCTTAATTGACAAGATGGAAGCTAACAACTCTATCAACAGGTCAGACATTCAAAGGCAGCTCTACAGGCATGAGTTGATTTGCGTTGAGCGACAAAATTCTGTTAGATACTTATGGCGATACGGATCACATAAAAAGACCTAGAGAGGGAGAAGATGATGATCAAGTAACCCTTCGCTTGGAACAGGACGGGGGTCTACAAGAAGTAGGTCAGGAAAAGAATCCGGCTTATACCAATGCTCAAGGACACGACAACCAGAAAGAGGAAAGACTACTTAAGGTTCTAGATCACGAAGCAATTGTAGCCAACTGCTTCTGGTAGAGGAAACATGCAAATACTCAGATGTCTTTGAAGCACTTGCACACAGGAGCTTGAACAGGTGTCCATGAATGAAAGCAGACTGAAGCGATCCAACACTCTTCCGGATGGTTTCAAGGCAACCTACATGACTACCTTCTCCTGATCATGCATGGAATAAGTTGTTCTTGCCGTTCTGAATTTGTCCAACCTTGGCCTAAGCAACTCTGGCACGAGACAAGACTGAGGTTATTCGATGAACTAACAGGACACTACATGTGGTTCTCCGCTTTTGTGATGAACCGGCTAAATGTTAAAACACTAACACCTGAATTGTTAGCAGGTCCAACATTTGAGCTGATGAAAGGAACATGCAAAAGTTTGACTTGAAACTTGAATAATTTTGTGAAGTAAGTCTACAAAGCACAACCGAAAAATTGGATGATCAACCCCGAAGGCCGACAATTCCTCATGCATTGCGACAGCCATACCGTTGGTTCTAAATCCTCAAGGTCGTCATGTTATTAACGTTTTTCATTCTTCATTATCATAACGTACCTTTGCGTACCTACGTGGTGGTGAGTCAAGCCGCAAGTACTCTACTTCAGTTACGAAGACCATGGCTGCAGATTACGGGCATATTAAATGGATAGAAGACTTAGTACCAAAAACTCAATGTGGAGTCAAATGATAGTCAAATACGACAAATTCGCCCTCTGAGGAATCTCACATTGGGGCAAAAAGTGAAGACAGTTCTATGCATTTGCGACCACAAGGGAATCAGCTCGTGATGTCTACTCAAAAAGAAGAATTATTGGATGTTTTACAAAGGTGTTGGAAATAGTCGAATGGCATAACTACAAGCATCTTGACTGGATCATTGTACGGAGGGATGACGACATTCTTTACAAGTTCAAAGAATGCGACTTCCAAAGAATCGGATCAAGACACTTTGAAGGACATGCTGTTCTTCTCGTACAGGGAAAAAGAAAAAAAAACACAACAAAGTCAGTATTCTGCAGAAAGAAATGAGTACATTTAGGACTTAATTGACTTAGGTGTTTCCATTTCGACTACTTAAGAAGGAATAATTGTGATATCCGGGACTTAGTTGACTTTGGTGTTACAATTTATATCATGACTATCCTGAAGAGAGAAATGCGCTCATCCGGGACTTAATTGACTTTGGTGTTGCGGTTTCGAGTTAATTGTGCACTTCGGATATCTGGGCTTTATACATCAAGACTGCTTGATGCGGCTTGCAAGAAAGTTCTGAATCTACTCAAGAAAGGATTGCTGGTTTAGGGGGAAGCTAAGACAACTTCAACACCGACACACCAACCTCACAAGCTCAAGTTACATATGTATCTGAATCTGTTCTATCCTCGAAGTTTGATGCAAAGACTTTCATAACTTGGAAAGAAAGTTGAAGCAACGCTGAAGAGTGCTTGAACAGAGAAAGATCAGATTGACAACCTCTTGAAAGAAAGAAGGTTAATGAGGAGCTTAGAAAGTTCGTTGGTGGGAGATTGTACGAAGGAGACCTACGGCTGCGTCAAAAGAACCATATGATTCTATCATATGATGTTCTCATCATTCAGGTCAAACCTCGTATATAATAATCTTGTGAATATATAAAGTGTAGACTTAATGGTGATAATAAGGAGTGCTCGAGTACAAAATTTTCAAGAATTTCTTAGTAAATTCAAAATCTTTCAAATTATTGTACTCAGCACTGTCTTATAAACCCTCAAACGTTGAGGGGGAGCAATAATATGTTCCATTCTGCTAGAATATATCATTTTGTCCCCGAACGGTTAATCAATTGATATCCAAAATATCAAGGGATTAACATTTTGGATAAGGGGAGAAAATGTGATTAACCTGGACTTAATGTATATTGACAGAAGTGATCAAATAAAATGGACTCAATGCACTCCACACCTAGCATGTACTACGATTACGATGCACATGTTAAGGGGGAGCTTTTAGTGATGATGAAAAACTCTCAAAGTGTAAATCTTTTGATATTTATATCAAACACTTTGATTGAAATTTTCAAATGTTTTTGGAAGGATCGTGATGAAATACCCAAAAGACCGACCATGTTCTTAAATTTATGAAGTTATAAGGCGGTTAGGCTTAGGTATTCAGATCCCATGATCCAGCCAGAACCGGAGGGATCTACCCAGGGATATCCACTAGTTAGTGTAGAAGTCCTTAGGTATGATTAAAAAGGAGAAAATGTGAGAATAGGGAATAATGCTGACTGAGATGGAGCTAACACTGGAACAAACCCAACAAGGTGTTAGTTATGAAGTCTTGGTAAGCATTGAAGGGGTTGAAGAATGAAAAAGAAATGTAAGGATAAAGGGTGAAAATAAAGAAGCCCTCCATACACTTAGGCAGAAACCGGGTCAATACATATGCTGTCAGAAACACTCAGGTGTAGTCTGACATTGAAGACAGTCATGGACCCAGTGACGCTATGCACAACCCTCCCTAGCCACTCAAGGTCTCTCAAAAGACTCTTGTTTCATTTCTCATTAGTTGATATTGAAAAGGTGGCAGTCTGCTCCAGCCTCCGATCACTAAAATTAAAAGTGCACTATTGAGTCTAGAGCCAAAAGAGATCATCCATTAATCTCATTAGGACACTTGTCATAATTTAGCTTGTTATCTCACACAATGTGAATATCAAGTAATATCATTAGAGTCCTACGCAAGATCCTTGTGATTTTGCCAGAACATCCGAGTGATACTTAGGTATTCACAATGAAGATGGAAATCCTGCTTGAGCCAACATCAAACAAGCTCATGGTAGGTAACTTGTGCGATTCTTTATGAATCAAACTTGTGACAACTGGAAAGAAACGATGGTGCGATTCTATAAGAATCAAACTTGTTCCAGGAAATGGATCAACGGTTGTTAATGAATTTTTGAAATGATTAACACTCTCGGTGTGTCACAAAAACAATTTTGCAAGTGATACACCGATTGATTTTCAAATCAATTTTCTATATCAATCGGTGAGATAGTAACTCACTGGTTCACTCTTATCGTTGTTGATACAAAAGTTGGACGATCCTTGATTAGATCCGGATTAGGGGTAATACGGATCTGTTAGGCTCCAGTTCCTGTAATACTACAAACTGAAATCCTGTCATGAAGATTTTTTAAAATTGAATCTATCTGTTCAAGGTCAATCCTTACGGATTTGAAGGTGACTCAACAACCTGGCGAATGACAAAGCCATATTCGTCCCCCCGCTTTATTGCTAACTGTTTTCATGCAGGCTATTTAAAGATGGTGGTGGAGGTACCTGATTCCAGCTGTCACAAAGATCCATAGCCACATGCTCATACCCTACCGACAAATGAAAGCTCAAGTACATGTTTCAAGGACTTTCCGCTATTTGATACTGCACGTCTTGCTCGGAGCGTCGCATGTGTTTAAAGTTAAGAACTTCAAGAAAGTTGGCAACATAGTTTTCCAAACAAGAAAGGTATGAGCATGTCGGTCCAGAAGTCGCAAGTTCACAAGATGGCAAAGTTTCAAGATGGCGAAGAGATTATGCTTGGTCGATGATCTCAAGATTACAATGTCAAATACAAGTTCAAGGAACAAGCTCAATCCAGAAATCAATGATCACTAAAACATATTCACAAGAGAAAGTTAAGAGTACGAGCTAAAGACTAGAGATGAAGCATAGTATGCTAGTTTTAAAGTTTTGTAAATTGGAGTGACCTCCCTTAGGGGGAGATTGTTGGAAACACAAAAAGTGTCGGTCACTTCCAAGTTGTAACAGTCTTAGCTCGTAGTTTATGTAATGATTAGATTAGTAATCTAGTCCGGCCCAAGACCCATGGGAGCCCATCATAACCCATGGGCCAGCCTATAGGACCTATATAAGCCCCTCTCCTAGCCTTGGAGATGGTTGGTTGTTCTATTTTTCCATATTCCATCCTTATACAATTCATCCATTTTTCCATCCAATCTCTCTCTAACATCACAACCCACATCTCACTCTTGTTTTTGGTTTGATAATAAGATTACTAGAATTCTACACTATGTATATGTGATCCTCATTCGACTGCAAATTTTGTAGATGAATATATAGTATAATCCCGTTACATGTATAAGGATGAGTGTTTAGTCCCTTAGAAGTAGTTTTGACAATTTGTCCAAACTCTATCAGACCCCCGGCAGGGCTGCACCATTAATATATATGTCAAGATTCATCAAACTTCATGCGGTATGTGGTAGCCATTTTTTTGAGAAACAAAGTAATGAATTGTGACTTATTGCGATAGCACCATACCGTAAAAATTTGAAAATCATGGATCACGTGCGTCTTAATTAGCACAAGAAATCAAATCACAGTAGCCATTCTACTTTAAGTTTTTACTCCGTATGTCATTCTTTCTCGGGTTGTATGCATGTATGAGTTGGGTTTTATATGCATATAACATTATGTGTGTTTTCATGTGGTAACGTATTGTAAACCAAATGAAGATTAATTGTTCATTACCTAGTAGAAAAGTTTAACTAAGTATTAATCAAGGGAAATGATTACCTCCATGTGAGAGACACAATGTATGAATATTGAATTCCCAACTTCAAGTTGACGTCTTTTCAGTGACAATATATTATTTAAGAATCTACGAGTGATTATGTACCTGACAAACTCGATAAGTTTTTGCTTTCACCTCTCCGGTGATTGAATGACAGCTGATGTAACTATAAACTAGCTTATTCAATGCCTCAAAATAAGATACAAGTTAATTTCTTTACTAATCTGCCATGATCATACATGATAGAGCTTCTAAGGATGACTTGCAAGATAGAATATCAGATGTTACGACTGGTATGTGACTTTATGCTTCAAACCAACAAAGTACTTTTGAAATAAAAATAAATAAAATAAAGCCGACTTGAATTATAGATCAAAAGGCTTGTGTCGGGATAGATCTTTTAAATGATGCAAAAATAGGATATATGTTGGTTTACTATCCAATTTTGTTTAATTAAAAACTCAAAGATAATCGGCTTCTCTGTAATCTAATGTGAAATTATATTTTAGATAGGGTAGTGATAAAAAAAGATTCATATTGATTCAGGTTTGCCTCATATATGCAATGATTCTGGTTGTTTCTTCGAAAATCAAATTGAACGGTTTTGTCATGTATGTAACTTAGTAGGGCCTGCGCTATGTTCTTACAAGTGATCGCATGATGCTACTTATAAGTGAACATGTAAACTATGCATGAAGTCTACCTATAAAGAGATAAGACTTAAAAGAGGATTATGTAGATATTGCAAGTGGAACCAACTTGTTTGTTTCATTACAGATATTCGATTAATGATTCCTCAAGTTGGTTCTCGCTCTATCTGCAACTAGTGTAACATATAACTACATAAAGATATAGTACTGTTTTGATGGAGATCGAGTACCCATCAGGTTGTGTTGCTTTTTGTTCAACTGTACAGCTTGTGTACATGACCCGTAATATAAATTTATTTGGGTGCTGCTATAAGACTTTGCAAAAGTCTTCTATACTTTCAACAACTATACCTTTTGATTTAGAGAGGGATGAAAGAAAAATAGAAGTCAAGAGATCTAAGGTTCTTACCAAAGAGTAATTTAGTGTACTTCATTGTTTTATAGTAGTCTATTCGAATGACTTTCAACATACCTCATTTACCATTAATTCGATGATGTCTTATGACCTGTATGAGCCATAGGAGATTGATAACACGAGATGAGCACGCAAGGCAGATATTTTGCTCGGGTCCCACATATGTCGCCAAATGATGATACCAAAATCCGCATGGTCGTCAAGGTGATGAGCTGGCCGTTTGACTTGTGTTGACCTTGACTTTTGGGCCTTCGATAACAGTGCTGAAATCACAAAGAAAGACCGTTAGAGAGGTCCCCGGGCTGAGCCCGGGGGACCCCCTCCGACGATCAAGTCAGTATTGATCATATAGCTATGTATGCATAAAAGTACTTGGATAATCTTAATGGTAGAAGTGCTTAAATACTCTTTATAAAAGTGTTTAGCTAGTTATAAGGATGATAGGAATTGGTGTGTCGGGTGGCGATTCCCCATTGGTAACTCACATTATATATGCGGTTTTACGTCACATTTCCTAAATGGAACCGACTATATTTAGGAAGTAAGATCAAGAGGATAGCTCGGGGTATTCCTCATGTGTATTCTATCATTAGAATAATATTGCTACTTGTAACACCCTCAAAATGGGCCACAACGGAATATGATGTTCCGAGGGTATTACTTCATAGATCAATAGCACAAAATATGAGAACGACCATTATAAGGGTCGTTTAAAAACTAATACATTGGATTTCATAAATGGTTCGTTACAAAAAGCTCATGGGCTTAACTTGTTTGTCTTAGAAGAGTAAAGATTTCACAACATAACAATGTTCCAAAATGTAATGCATGCAAATCTTTATGACAATGACTTCAAATGACGACCAGCCAATGTATCCGTGACTTGTACCTTATTGACCTGAGAAAACATGTTTAAACTGTCAACAATAATGTTGGTGAATTTATAGGTTTATAAATTTAATGAAGCGGATAGCAAGATTTCCCTGTAATAGAGTAACAAATACAATATCACAAAAATGTATTACGAAATGCACTAAGCTCATGACACCGAAGCTAAACAATGTATGTATATCAAATACACATAAATGACTTTGCCCAATGTAGATGTTCAACCCGTAACATCCATGATTTCAAATGGTATACGTTCGTCGTTTCCGGCCAACCGGTAAACTAGCAAGCGCTACTTGCCCGAACGGGGATGTTAATCCCAAATAGATCTATTCATAACATTCGCGCTCACATAATGTAATTAACAACTACATCTATGCAATTGACAGTTCATGATAATGGGCATAGTGGGTTATAGCTACTTAGGCAAACTCGTAATATTTGAATTTAAATGTACTTGCATCCATTTTGTAAAACAAACATGATCTCATCCCCGAGATTTGATAAATGATTGAAAAGTATAAAAGTGGGGACTATAAACTCACATTGAGTATTGATAATGTAGAAGCAAAGTAGTGGCACGAAGAACGATGCAAAAGGCTTTAACCGCAACCTATGAATAAATAATATATATTCACTCAACGGAAAAATAATAATATAAATACTTGCAATCTCGTCCCTAGTGTGTGCTTGAAATATATTTGAATTAACGATATTTAAAACAATTTCTTATCTTAAAAGTAGTCAACTTTATCGGGTCAACGCGGCTAAAATATAAGTATATAAATTACGACTTCGGACTTTTAAGAAACTAGGTTGCATATACTTTAATTCATTAGTTGAGGTCAGCCCTTGGTTTGGTCTCTAAGTATGAGAATTGATTAGTCGAAATGTTAACGTTTCACTTTTGAGGTTAAACTTACATATTACTAAGTTTTAACATAAGGTGTCGCCTAGTTTTACAATTTAATTCCATGTTTGTTAGATGGCTATATGGAAAAGTAAAAACATATTTGTAATCTTAGTTAGGTCGTCTACAATAGTCATTAAGTGAACTTTGTCTAGAAATGTCGTTTTACGCGTTAAAAATGAGGCTAAACATGTATGGGTCGCTTGTCAGTTTTTATACTTAGAAAATAAATTGGTCATTTTAGCTCATGGTGTTTACATGGTCAGACTTTTGAAAGCAATTTGCCGATTCGTTACTTAACGTTAGGGCAAAGTAAAAACACTTTTGAAAACTAGGCCATGTCTACTATGATTCACCTTTTATAAGTTTTAGGGGCAGAGGTCGATATCGTGGTAAAAAATGAAGCTAAAGTAGGGGATGTCGAGTTGTCTGTCAACAGTATTAAGTGCGTGACAGCAGTACTAACTTTGGATCCAAATTGCTAGCTTATTTCTCAACCATTTTTCGTGATTCAAGTTGCTAAATACAACATGCCATTTCGACTATGAAATGCCCCTACTTGTTCTCTCTACGCCTAAGTCTAAGTGGGTCAAAACAAGGCTTAAAGTAAGGGGTGTCGAACTGTCTGCCAGCAGTATTAACTGCGTGACAGCAGTACTAAATTTGGGTCCTTATATCTTTTTATTTTCTAGACGAATTTTAGTAATTTCAGGGGCAAAATGATCACGACCCGTCCTATTTTTGAAATAAGCAAAAGTCGATTTTTGTGACCACTCCTAGGTGTCGAATAACGTGCTCAAAATCACATGGGTGGGCTGCGTTTCTACACTAGACCATACATATATGTTTCCTGTTTATTCGACCAGCTAATAGCTCAAGTTTTCGAATGATTGTCTTACATTAGTACAAATCGTGGCCTAAGCTACTTGTCTTATATAGCATATTACATAATTAAATCGACACCTAAAAAAAATAAAAATGAATTGTCTCATATGTTCGTTCGTTTTACTCAAGTAATGGGAGAAGCCACGTTTTGTTTCTAAAATGATTTTTAAGCACAACACTATGACATAAGAATTGCATGATATAAAGGAGTACAATTAATAGCTCACAGAAAGTGTAGGGACGATACGCGTAAGGAACTTGACCCAACGGAGATGATGAACGCACGAATACGCTTACTCTTCACAAATACACGAAACAAACACCCAACAACAATTTGCTTGTAATCCCTCGTACTCCTTATGAACCTATACCAACTTTACTCGCTGACCTGATGCTCGAACAACAGGAACACGGAACACCCCTAGAAACCTAATTAGGGTTTTCTTAGGTTTTTAGGGTTAGGGTTTTCTAGTGTGTATGGAGGTGCAAGTGTAAGGATTTGTGTGTGTGGGTGTGTCGAATTCCAGAGTGGGGAACAAAGGAGTGACAAAGATGAAGAGAGGGTATGATGAATATAGGAGTTGTATTTTGTTCTCTGTGTTTGCAAAGAATGCATGGTCTTTTATGCATGATTGAGAGGCAAGCATAGTGATTCACTTTTGAGTCACATTCTTGTGTTAAACCATTCATGGCAAGGTATTTCTTGGGTTCAAGTTGGTCAATGCACAGGGAATAAAAGAGGATTACTGTGGATTTCTTGGAGGCAAAATCAAGGGATAGCAGCCTATATACATATCACGGGTGTTTGTGTGTTTTTATAAAAAGGAGCTTGGGCTTTACACATGGGTTAATAGAGTTATTGTGTGATGGGTTCATGTATTCTCTTTTTTTTGTCGTACATGAGGATTTGAATATGGGAGTACACGATTGTTTTGCTAGCTTGTTGGGATTTTATTTGTTTCCCCTGAATTACCTAAGTAATTTTTCCTATTATGCGCAACCCCTTTCACAAGTGAAGAAACACACAACTTGCTCATTCACTCTTTAAAGTTAACTGCTAGGTGGTGACGAAAGGATATGGATGACATACCTTTGATTTTAAATTTGATAAGTCGTAGGAAGATGTTAACTAAGATCTTAAGCCTAAGCGTGGGCTTTAGTCAGGTATTATAAGCCTAGGTTAAGTTTTTTTTTACTTAAATGGTTTGACTAAACGATCTAAATTAAAAGTAAGCACGTATGAATGGAAGGTAATGGAGTTATTGAAATTGTTATGAGACCTGAAAACACGGGGTGTTATAGTCTCCCCCTGTTAAATGAGCCTTGTCCTCAAGGCTTAAGGCGCGCCACTTGATGATGGTGCGGTCTTGACGAAAAGGTGTGGATACTTTTGTTTGAATTGGTCCTCACGTTCCCATGTAAACTCAGGACCTCGTTTAGAGTTCCATCTAACCTTTAATGATAGGAATGCTACTCCTCTTCAATGCCTTTGATTTCCCGATCCATAACTTCCAACGGCTCATCCACAGAATTGAGCTTGTAATCAACACACAATCTTCCGACGTAACACCAAACTACTCATCGAACAGACACTACTTAGGTATCCCACACGTGAAACGTGTTATGAACTTGGCTTAACTGTTATGGTAGCTCAAGTTTATAGTCCAACATGTATACGTGACTCTCTCGATTAACTTGAAAGTACCGACGGACTAGGGTTATAACTGTTCCTCATTTTCCAAAAAGCACAATCCTTTCGCAGAGGTGAAACCTATTTAACATGACCTTGTCACCAACTGAAATACATTGGTCTTTACGTCTAATGTTCGCAAAGCCTTCTGTCGTAACGAGCGGCTTGTATTCCTGCTTTGATTTGGACATTCTTCTCGTGGTTTCATGAATTATTGCAGGAACAGTAAGCTGAGCATCTCCAACTTCTGCCTAACATATGGGTGATCGACACTTTCGTCCATACAGTGCTTCAAAGGGTGCAGCCTTTATGTTGGTATGGTAACTGTTGTATGAGAACTCTACTAACGGTAAATGTCTATCCCATTACCCTTCTCAAAGTGCCTAACACGTCAGTCGCGTAAACATGTCTCCAAAGTTGGATAGTTCTTTCGACTGGTAGACCGGACAGTATTTCAGGAGTGATAGGTGATTGGGTATACACATGTCCAATCTAGGGGTTTCCCCATAGCTTAAGAATTGCTTTCCAGGAATAGTGGAAGGTTAAATCTACCATCAGATGCTGTAGATGACAGAAACATGCACACGCATGTCGGTGTACCACTCCTTCATGTAGAGCTTCCATTAAATTCTCATGGATCCATTTTCCCTCATTGGTAGGAAGTGAGCATATTTTGTAAGACGATCAACGATCACCCAAATGGTGTCATAACCGTTTGCCGTCTTAAAGATTTTAGTAACGAAATCCATGGTGATTTTCTCACATTTCCATTCTGGAATCTCCGGTTGGACAGTAAACAAAGGGTTTTGATGTTCTGCTTGACTTTAGCACAAGTCCAGACATTTCTAACATATTGGCAATGTTCGCCTTTCATGGTTAGGCCACCAATACAACTGATTAAGTCTTGGACATTTTAACCTGAACCCTAGACGAATAGAATTACTTTAACTTGTGATACTCGTGCATGACATAGAGTCCTTAGAGTCGCCATAACACGTAACCAACTCCCTGTTTTTAAACATAAGGTTCCGTCGCACGGGGTTTCAGTCTTTCCTATGTAACGTCTAGTCTGAGCATACCTCCAACATCATTCGACAGTGAGGTTTTCAGGTTTTAAACGCTTTTAGTTTGACTTCTAGGATTTTGTTAGGAAATCAAAACACAATAGTCATGACTAAGGCTCGAACCCTTAAAGGTTTAGACTGTTCTTTCCTGCTCAAAGCATCAGCAACAACATTTGCCTTCCCCGGGTGATAACGAATGTCACAATCGTAATCACTAAGCAGTTCCATCCAACGCCGTTGTCTCATGTTTAACTCTTTTTGATCCAGGATATGTTGCAAACTCTTGTGGTCGGTAAATACGGTGCACCTTGTTCCGTATAAGTAGTGTCTCCATAGCTTAAGAGCGAACACCACCACTCCAAGTTCCAGGTCATGAGTTGTGTAGTTTTTCTCATGGATCTTCAGTTGTCGAGAAGCATAGGCTATAACTTTCTCGTTTTTCATAAGCACGACACCCAAACCCTTATGCGAAGCATCGCAATAAACAATGAAGTTTTCCGATCCTTTAGGCAAGGCCAGAATGGGTGCGCTACACAGCTTCTCCTTAATTAATTAAAATGCGGCTTCCTCCTTCTCTCCCCAATCAAACTTCACATTTTTCTGAGTCAGCTTAGTCATTGGCTTTGCGATCTTGGAAAAGCCTTCAATGAATCTTTTGTAGTAACCAGCGAGTCCTAAAAATTGGCGGTTCTTTATTTCACTCTTAGGAGATGCCCAATCTTTAATCGACTCAATCTTTGCAGGATCTGTATGTATGCATTTGCTATCAATCACATGTCCGAGAAACTGTACTTTTGGAATCCAAAATTCACACTTGAAGAATTTTGCGTACAACTCCTCTTTCTTAAGTAGTTCCAAGATTAACTTAAGACGTTCTTCATGCTCTTCCTTGTTCTTTGAATAAATTAATATGTCGTCGATAAAGACAATCACAAACTTATCCAAGTATGGTTTGCACACTCTGTTCATGAGGTCCATGAATACAGCGGGTGCGTTTGTCAACCCAAAAGGCATTACTTGAAATTCATAATGCCCATAACGCGTCCTAAACGCGGTTTTTGGGATATCTTCTTCGCGAACTCTCAACTGATGGTACCCTGATCGTAAGTCGATTTTCGAGTAGACACTCGATCCTTGAAGTTGATCGAACAAGTTCACCTATTCTGGAAGTGATAACGGGTCTTCACCTAAAGTTGTCAGACTCCCAGATATCTATGCACATACGGAATGATCCGTCTTTCTTCTTGACAAACAAAACCGGAGCTCCCCAGGGTGAAGAGCTGGGTCTTATAAATCCTTTGTCGGACAGTTCCTGTAGTTGTTCCGCCAGTTCCTTCATTTCGGACGGTGCCAACCGATAAGGTGCCCGTGCTACAGGTGCAGCACCTGGTACCAAATCAATTTGGAATTCTACTTGTCGAGCTGGTGGAATACCCGACAAGTCTTCAGGAAAAACTTCAGGAAAGTCTCTGACGATCGGCACGTCCTCAAGTCGCTTCTCCTCTGACTTGTCCTTGGCTTCCTTTGTAGTAATGTGTGCCAAAAAGACATCACATCCCTTGGACAAATACTCTTGTGCTTTAGTACACGAAATGATATTCAGTCGTGATTCTTTCCTTTGATTGCTTCCTTCGCCTTGAAAAATTAACGTATCTTTTCCGAAAGGAACACGCACAATCTTCTCGTCACAGATGATCACTCCATGATACTTTCTTAACCAGTCCATCCCAATGATGACGTCAAAACTACCGAGTGGGACCGACATCAAATCGATGTTGAAAGGATGATTCATAAAGTTTAGAGTGCAACCTCGAATTATGGGGTTAACTCCTATGATTTTCCCATCGGCTAATTCTACGTCATAATGATTTTCTAATGTAGTGGGAGTAATGTCAATCAAGGTACACAAATGTATTACGAAATGTACTAAGCTCATGACACCGAAGCTAAACAATGTATGTATATCAAATACACATAAATTACTTGCCCAATGTAGATGTTCAACCCATAACATCCATGATTCCAAATGGTATACGTTCGTCGTTCCCGGCCAACCGGTAAACTAGCATGCGTTACTTGCCCGAACGGGGATGATAATCTTAAATAGATCTATTCATAACATTCACGCTCACATAATGTAATTAACAACTACATCTATGCAATTGACAGTTCATGATAATGGGCATAGTGGGTTATAGCTACTTAGGCAAACTCGTAAAGGGGTTTGAATTTAAATGTATTTGCATCCATTTTGTAAAACAAACATGATCTCATCCCCGAGATTTGATAAACGATTGAAAAGTATAAAAGTGGGACTATAAACTCACATTGAGTATTGATAATGTAGAAGCAAACTGGTGGCACGAAAAACGATGCAAAAGGCTTTAACCGCAACCTATGAATAAATAATATATATTCACTCAACGAAAAAATAATAATATAAATACTTGCAATCTCGTCCCTAGTGTGTGCTTGAAATATATTTGAGTTAACGATATTTAAAATAATTTCTTATCTTAAAAGTAGTCAACTTTATCGGGTCAACGCGGCTAAAATATAAATATATAAATTACGACTTCGGACTTTTAAGAAACTAGGTTGTATATACTTTAATTCATTAGTTAAGGTCAGTCTTTGGTTTGGTCTCTAAGTATGAGAATTGATTAGTCGAAATGTTAACGTTTCACTTTTGAGGTTAAACTTACATATTACTAAGTTTTAACATAAGGTGTCGCCTAGTTTTACAATTTAATTCCAGGTTCGTTAGATGGCTATATGGAAAAGTAAAAACATATTTGTAATCTCAGTTAGGTCATCTACAATAGTCGTTAAGTGAACTTTGTCTAGAAATGTCGTTTTACGCGTTAAAAAGAGGCTAAACATGTATGGGTCGCTTGGCAGTTTTTATACTTAGAAAATAAATTGGTCATTTTAGCTCATGGTGTTTACATGGTCAGACTTTTGAAAGCAATTTGCTGATTCGTTACTTAACGTTAGGGCAAAGTAAAAACACTTTTGAAAACTAGGCATGCTCTATGAATATCACCTTTTATAAGTTTTGTGGGTGCAGAGGTCTGAATCGTGGTAAAAAATAAAGCTAAATAGGGTGTCGATTGTTTGTCAGCAGTATTAACTTCGTGACAGCACAACTAGATAACTTTTAGATCCAAATAGCGAGCCTCATTTTCTCAACCATTTTCGTGAATCAAGTTTGCTATACACAACATGCCATGTCGACTTGAAAAATGCCCCTACATGTTCTCACAGGGGACTACCCTGAATCTAATAGTGGTCAAAACAGAGGCTAAAGTAAGGGGGTGTCAGAATGCTGTCTTCCAGCAGTAATTAACTGCGTAGACAGCATTGCTAAATTTGGGTCCTTATATCTTTTTATTTTCTACACGAATTTTAGTAATTTCAGGGGCAAAATGATCATGACCCGTCCTATTTTTGAAATAAGCAAAAGTCGATTTTTGTGACCACTCCTCGGTGTCGAATAACGTGCTCAAAATCACATGGGTGGGCTGCGTTTTCACACTAGACCATACATATATGTTTCCTATTTATTCGACCAGCTAATAGCTTAAGTTTTCGAATGATTGTCTTACATTAGTACAAATCGTGCTAAAGCTACTATGTCTTATATATCATTACATAATTAAATCGACACATAAAAAAAATGAGAAAATGAATGTGCCTCATAGTTCGTTCGTTTTACTCAAGTAATGGGAGAAGCCACGTTTTGTTTCTAAAATGATTTTTAAGCACAACACTATGATATAAGAATTGCATGATATAAAGGATACAATTAATAGCTCACAGAAAGTTGTAGGGAGGCATCCGCGTTAAGGAAAATGGCTTGACCGCATCGGAATGAAAGAGACGCACGAATACACGCGTTAGCACTTCACTAAATACACGAAACAAACACCCCAACAACAGAAATTTGCCTTTAGATCCCTCGTACTCCTATGACCTAATACCAACTTTACTCGTTGCACCTGGATGTGCCGAAGGGAGGGACAAGCAGATGTAACTCACGGAACACCCCTAAAACCTAATTAGTGTTTTCTTAGTTTTTAGGAGTTGATTGCGGGATATCTATTGTGTATGAGTTGGGACAGAAGTGTAAGGGAATTGTTGTGTGTGTGGAGTTGTTGTGTGCGAACGATAGTCCAGAGTGGGGAGACAAAGGAGTGACAAAGATGAAGATAGGGTATGATGAATATGGGAGTTGTATTTTGTTATCTGTGTTTGCAAAGAATGCATGGTCCTTTATGCATGAATAGGAGGTAAGCATAGTGATTCACTTTTGAGTCACATTCTTGTGTTAAACCATTCATGGCAAGGTATTTCTTGGGTGTCAAGTGGGTACTATCACAATGGAATAAAAGAGGATTTAACTGTGGATTTCTGGAGGCAAAATCAAGGATAGCAGCCTATAACATAACACAGGGTGTTGTGTGTTTTTTATAAAAAGGAGCATGGCTTTACACAATGGGTTTAATAGAATTTATTGTTGATTGGGGTTTTTTTTTTTTCATGTAATTCTTTGTTTTTTGTCGTACATGAGGATTTGAATATGGGAGTACACGATTGTTTTGCTAGCTTGTTGGGATTTTATTTGTTTCCCCTGAATTACCTAAGTAATTTTTCCTATTATGCGCAACCCCTTTCACAAGTGAAGAAACACACAACTTGCTCATTTACTCTTTAAAGTTAACTGCTAGGTGGTGACGAAAGGATATGGATGACATACCTTTGATTTTAAATTTGATAAGTCGTAGGAAGATGTTAACTAAGATCTTAAGCCTAAGCGTGGGCTTATTCATGGTATTAGAAGGCCTTGGTTAAGTTTTTTTTTTTACTTATTATGGTTTAACTAAACGATCTAAATTAAAAGTAAGCACGTATGAATGGAAGGTAATGGAGTTATTGAAATTGTTATGAGACCTGAAAACACGAGGTGTTATACTACTGTTAGAGAAAGATGCAAGAAGTGAGAGTGGAAAAGCTATAGATAGAAGTGCTTAGGAGCAATTGGTATATACTTTGAGATAAGGAGAATATCTTTAAGTGGATTCTTTTGCTTGTCAATTTGGTTGTGCAACTTTTTGGAGATGCATGAGGGATGTTTCCTGATTATATTCCAACCATATCTTGTTCATGTAGGATATATACTTCTTTGATTTCAACCTTCTTAGTCCATTGTATGTAGTTACTTTAGGCTACTTGAACATCTTTATACTAGAATGCAAGGGTAATATCATCAGGGAATACGTCCAATGGTGAGAAAATTGTTTCTATCATGTTTTGGAAATTCCAAATACTTTGATAAAGCAGCCGCGATATATTAATATCATCTACATATTACTCTCGCCAGAACGTGCGGGCCAAATACAATCAGGAAAGGTTCAACACAGAAAAAGTTCAAACGCACACCAAATACAATCAGGAAAACCCGCTCGCCGCAACGCACGGGCCGCTATCCCGCTTGTTACATTACAATATATATCATTTCCAATTACAAACGACGTCGTTTGTGAACTTGGAAAAAAATTATCCCAAAATCCGGCCCAAGTAAAAAAAAATCCGCCGGCCCAAATTAGAAAAAAATAAACTTTACAAAACGGACCCGCAACTTTTAACTATTTACGAATTTTTATATAATAAACTTTATTTATTAAATATATAACACATATCTACCGATTCTTTCAGATCAAAAAATACACACGAAAAGATATTCAAATTGCGAACAAAACGAGCCAATATTGCAATGCTTATGACATACGCACGATTTTATAAAAAATGTTGAATTCTAATATATATATTTTAAAAAAAAATTATACTTTCAAAACACACCCTAAACTACCTAATTAATAACTTTAACATAAACGACAAGGGGCATAAACGTACAATTCTATGAAAGTTTAAACTATATAAATAACGTATTTTTTTTCATTTACGACTGTATTTGAAAACAGATTTCGCATTCATATTGCCCGAAAAACCAAGCCACGGCGTTTTGGTCTTTCAATCCCCGCTAACACTTATAAACTTTAATAAGTAAATACATTTAGTATATGCTTCCAGGTACATGACATACTATACAAATACAAATACACAAAAAATGCTCAGTAAAATAATATACATGTGTTGCATACAAGTCAGCCCGCCGCAACGCGTGGACACATTCCCCTCTCAATATTCCTTCGAAATTGATTCGCAAAAAATTATACCCCACAACAACGCGCGGGCTATCTTGCTTGTTTCAATAATCCCAATTCCCCATGATATAAAAAATTGGATTTTGTTCCTTCATGGGCCTAACCTAAAAAATAACTTGCAGTTGAACGGAAAACAAAACGTAAGATGAACCAGTTAAGATCGTGATTATAAACTGTTTAGTACCAAACGAACAATATATGCATGTTTGGATTTTGGTTTTCCTTCTTAACATGACCCAACAGAGCCGGTAGCAATTACTAAAAACAGTATGTGGTAATTGTTTGTTTAATAAAAGTATTTTTTAAGGTAGTATCAGTCGTAATTTAATAAATATAAAATAAAAAAATATATATACACATTAACATAAAATTCGTTTAAATAAATAATATTGGTACATATGTAATTTAAGAGCCACAGAGCTAGCGGTAAAATTTAAATACTTTTTTATGAAACGTTTTGAATGAGGCCGGTTATACTAAATTCAACCGCTAGTTGTTTGTTATCAACAAACTTTGTATTTAAACGGTTAACCACATCTTCTTCTCTTGTGATATGGCGAAAGACTTGTGGACTTTGTTGGCTAGATGGTGGGAGCTTAACATCCCGGTTTGTACTACCATATCGGAGTGGTTCGCGTGGCTTGACTCTTTGAATGTTACAAACAAGGCGAGGTTGATTTTAGAAGGTGTTCGGGGGACTCAGTTGTGGTCCATATGGGGCTTCTGAAACCGTTCGATTTTTTCCAGTCCCCCTCCTAAGAAGGCCATGCTTTGGGATTTCATTTTTTCTCAATCGTTCTTGTGGATTTCATCTAGAAATCCCAAGTTTAAATTTAGTTAGGTTGGTTCGTTACAATAACCTTTAGCTCCAATAGCTTCCTTGTAATTTTGCTTTTAGCTTTTGCTAGTTTCTTAATAATATGCCGCTGTTAAAAAAATCGCTAGTTACGTCAAACATGCCTAAAGCTTCGATTAGGCAAAATTCGAACCATGAAACATAAATGAAAATTGGTCCAAATCAGTTTACAGGTATTGTTAGTTTGAATCATGTTTGGCCCATCAATAGCCATCA